>BQNB010005414.1:48935-98380 GCA_026074375.1 Tanacetum coccineum | reverse complement strand
TCTGGAAAGCAACATTGTTTGGAATGGTTGTCTGAGCAGCTTGACCGTCTGGAATGCCTAGATCTGTAAGAAAAGCTAGTTGCTCTTCATCCAATATCTAACCAGATTCATGTGCTTCAGCCAACATTGCCTTGTCCTTAAACCATACAGCGTTCCTTGTCCTCTTAGGTTGTGTGTATTGCCTAGCCATGTGTCCTTCACCTTTACAATTATAACATTTAACAACCCTTGCCTTCCCTCCTGCATTGTTTCCCTCGGGACTAGTAGGATTACCCTTATAGCCAGTACCAGCATAACTTTGTCCTTGTCTCACTTGAACTTGTTGCACAGTAACCCTGTCATCTTAAATAGTGGGCTGGTTTCTTGGATTAGAGGAAGTTCTAAGTTGATTGTTGGTTGAAGGGAACCTTAAAGCAGCTACAGCTAACAGGAAAGCCATTGCCTTGTTGATACAGGCAATAGGATCATCTCTTTGAGTAAACACAAGAACGGCAAGACCTGAGTCGAATTGAGGAAACTCAGTCGTTAGTTGAGTTGAAACTTAAGGTGAATGATAAGCATTTTATGGAACAGGTGAGGTTTGATGATTTATATGAGATTGTATTATTATGATGGTGGAACGGATGAATGACTGATTTGTGATTGTGATATATGAGGTGTTGCATTCATTGGTGAATATGATTGAGGAGAGTAGACTTGTGGAATCATTGTGTTTGTTTGTTGCGGAAACTGTAGTGTTGTATAGAGAATGATAGTTGGTAATGTGAGACGGTGGTTGATTGAAATTGGCAAAAAATGCAAGAGGATATTGGTATCGTTCACGCATCAAGCGAGTTTCATTTGCATGTGCCTCATGTTGTTCAGGATATAAATATAATTGATCATAGTTTGTAGTATGCAAATCTCTAGCCAACTTCACATTCGTTATAAATTTGATCCATTATGGCGGTAGACTGTTCAGAAACTTTGTATTCACTTGAAATGGTCTCATTGACATGTTGATAATGTTCATGTTATTGATTAGTTGAGAAAATCTCCAGTAGTACTGATACAGTGTTTCACCCTTCACAAATGAGAACTTATCAAACTTATCATACAATTTACGTTCCCTTTCTTGTAATGACAATTTCATGCCTTGCATAAGAAGCTTAACTCTGTCCCATATCTCTTTGGCAACTTTATGATGATTGACAATGGCATACACATCCAGTGGAAGACCCTAAAGAACAATGTTGGTAGCTTTAAGATCACAATCAGCTTAAAGCTTCTCTGTAACTGGAAGTTCTTCATATTTATTTGTCTTAGTGGTGCCATCCTCTTGAACAATAGTAGGCCATACAAGTGGACCATTTTGAAATGAGTTAAGAATCATTCTCCCGTTCTCCCTATTCTCCATGTATAGTTCCACACGACTCTTCCACGAGTCATACATAGATTTCTCCAACAAGGGAGGACGGTTATCTGCACCGGTAATGATCATGAATTCTACTAAAGTTGTCATTTTGAATTGATTGAGTAAAAGAAAAAAGATAACTTTTTGATCGTTCAGTAATTATAGGTTATTGTGTTAAAGTGATGTTTGTTTACGTGATGAAGTAATGAAATTACACAGGATTTTACAATTCTTGATAAAACCGAGAAAACACGTAAATATTTCATAGGATTTTACAAATCAAAGAAAAAACCGTATAAGAGATATATAAATCGCCAAAGAGAAATGGTATAAGTCTCCCAATAGAATTGTATAAATCACCCAAGAGAAGTGTATAAATCACCCAAGAGAAGCGTTATAATTCTCCTAAGCAAAGTGGTATAATTCTCCCAAGCAAAGTGATATAATTCTCCCAAGCAAAATGATATAATTCTCCCAAGCAAAGTGGTATAATTCTCCCAGGCAAATGGTATAATTCGCCTAGAGAAGAAATGGTATAATTTGCCTAGTTGAAAAATAGTATAATTCGCCTAGTAGAAAAATGGTATAATTCTCCTAGAAGAAAAAATGGTATAATTCGCCTAGAGAAAACGTATAATTCGCCTGGTATAATTCTCCTAGAGGAACACGTATAATTCGCCTAGACCAATTCGAAACCCACTTTTTTCAAAACACTTAAAGATACACTTTTTGACGTTTTTACTTGACTTTTCTTGTACAACTTACTATCCTAAGTCTAGTAGAACCTTAAAACATAAACTTTATGGTTTTTAACACACAAAATTTAAAATCAAGATTTTGAGTACAAAACCCTTTTCGAACCAAAAAGACTCAAAAAGAACAAGTTTTGATGTTTTTTCTAGGTTTTTCTTGTACAACTAGCTTATACTAAGATAGAATAAGAAGAAAGATGAAAGCTTTATGTTTTTTGAACACCCAAAAGATGAAAAACTTTTATGTGATGTTCGAACCAAATGACGCAACAAAAAAACCAAAATAAAACGCACACAAAACCTTCTTAATCACCATATGGCTATGATACCAATTGTAGAATATGTGTATTATCTAACCACTTAACCAATCAATAAAGAAACTAGAGAGAGAAAGAGATGGAAGGTTCTAGAGAGAGAGAGAAAGGAAGAGAGAAATATTAGATTAATGAGTGTGTGAGAAATAAAACCAACCAACACCCTCTTCAAGCTATGGAGAGGGCATTTATACATCAAAGTGGCCGGTTGGGCCTTAGCTTCCATGGGATTTGGTATAACTAGCTTACTAATGTTCCAAAAACAATCTATGACCTACGAACTACGTATTTTAGGAGTGACCGAGTCTTTTCTCGATTCCTAACAAAAAGATAATAGAAGTGTACCAAAGTTATAAGATTAAAAGATGGAGATTACAAGCTTTTCCAACCAAAAACTATTATCAATAACCCAAGCTATTGATTCCTATTATCCTGAACCATCATGTATTGTCACTACACTTCTAGGATCAAGATATAACAAGCCAAGATCGTTCGGCACGACTTCGATTGAGTGAAAGTATGATCAAGAGATGTTGTGGTACCAAGGGTTTGTTGGATCAAAGGGTTGTCAAGCCTCAATTACCAAAAATCCCTATTCTAAGTGGTGTACACAAAATAGATTAATTTTGTGTGAGATTGTATCAAATGAGAGAGCCAAGGAGGCTATTTATAGGCTGTGCGGGGGCCAAGTACGGCGTACTTTATAAAAAGTACGGCGTACTTGACCTATGCTGGTTTAAGGATCATTAATGCTTAAGAAAAGTGTGGCGTACTTATTTAAAAGTACACCATACTTGGGGTATTTATAGTTCTTGGCTGATTCTCTAAGTTGTAGATAATTAAATTCCCTTTATGTGGCCACTTGAATCAACTCAATCCGAGTTTGTATGACCGAGTTATGGCCAAAACAGTAGACATGTGTCGGGAAGCTTTGACTTTGAGTTTACTTCTTTGTTTAAGTTTCATATCTTCGTGTATTCTTCCGTTTTTTTCCGCGACACATCACATGAACCTACAATAGCAAATATAGTCTATTAAGTATCGAAAGTTCATATAATTAACCAATATATGAGTATAAAAGCATAGATAATGCGTATAGAAATATGTATAATTTGAGCATTATCACAAGTTTCAATGCCAATTCGAGCCTGTTGATTCTAGAACCACCATAATAAACGGTAAGTAGACATTGCACTAGGAAACACCATTTCAACTGTATCAAAGGAATAACTAGGCTAATATGTTTTTCTCCCTAATTAATCTTCATATTTCGTTTACTTTCAAATTCAATTTAAATCATTATTTAATATGTGTCAAATTCAAATTAGTAACTAAAACACTTAGATCTTGGGACGACCTCAGATTTACCAATCCTACACTATACACGACCGGGTTCTCTGCCCGTTAGTGATTTGCAGACCATAGGTAGTCGAGTTTTATAAATTTATAATTTAGTTATTAGTTTAAAACAAATTATACGCATCAATGGGTGATTGATGTGCCATTTAATGCTACCATACTAGGTACGTGGGGAAAAGTCCTTTTAGGAAAGTAGTTCTACTTTTATACCAACTTTGAAAGAAGTCATTCACAAGGAGATTTGCTTTATTTTTTTGACTTAAAACATATCTTTTTCCCACCTAGTAAACTTTTTAGAAGAGAAACATTTTGTTTCAGCTTCTAAGAGGAGATCAGTATCGTTCAGCTTAGCATTGCCAACCAAGCTAAACTAAAACTCTTGCTTAGGTCTTGTCTTTACATTCTAAAATGCCACACAAACTAAAGTGAAGATATCATTGATCTTTGAAGTACTCTAGAAGAGTTGGTGCTGAACGATCTTCAACGAGATACATTTGACTCAGGTTATTTTATCTTTAAATCTACATGATAGACGGAAGGATATTGAACTGACCCAACATAAACGACATCACACTTTTCTGCACAAAACTAACATCATAAAACATCGCTAAGATCAAATAACACAAAACAAAACAATAGTCAAACTGCAACTGTTTTTGGCATTAAAAATTACAACGCAGCGGGTGACTAAATCATCACATCAATACAAATACTATCAAAACTAAATGCACAAATCACTGTCAAAACACATTACCCATAAAGCAAAGAACACTTCGTTTATGCAGAAAATAAAACGCCACCATTTATACACAGCCCGACAGTTAACGACAAAGGAGCCATACTTTCTTTTTGCATAACAATACACAACAAAACAACATCCATTACATTAAGCATAACCTCTGGTGCGTATTTTCTTTTAAAGAAATAATTTAACAAGTTTTAAATTTATAAAAACTCGTTCATCGATGTCAACACACACTAACGGGCATAAAACCCGGTCGTGTGTAATGTAGGATTGATGAATCCGAGGTCGTCCCAAGAGCTAAGTTTATATTAGTTATAATTTGAAATGTCACAGGTTTGAAAATGGTTTTGAATAATTTTGAGAATTAAGACAGAAAGTAAATGCGAAAAAGTAAATTGAGAAGAAGACTATAAGGAGAAAAGCGTGCTAACCTAGTTACTTCATTACTACTGTATATGACATGTTTCCAAGTGCAATGTCTAAGTGTTGTTTTATTAATGTTCTAAACTGACCGATCCGAATTGACGTTCGAGGTCTGTCCTATACTTCCACGGATCCCAATTGCTCAAACGTCTCAATGTTAAGGTATCCTCAATGTAGCTATTAAGTACCAACAATCTAAAAGACTTAACTATAACCTAAATAGATTATTAACTCTCTCTGAAAGAGTTCCTGCGATTCTTTAAGTATTTAGGGTAATGATGACATCAAATAACGTTACTTTTATAGCATCATTTATCCTAAATAAATTACCCACTTTTATATAATTGTTGAAAGAATTGATACTTAATTGCTTAAAGTTGTTAATTGCAGTAATTACGAAGTACATTGTGAAGACAAGCTAAAAGGAGCACATTTTGGAGTTTAAATGATGATATTTAAAGAATGCTTATTTCTGACTACATACGCCATATCCATGAAAGAAGATATGGCGTATCAGCGCCTGGACTTCACAAGAAAACGCGTACGTTCAATACCTAATACGGCATACCCTTCTGAATACATACGTCGTATCCAGCTTGTCAAACAATCAAAGATCCTGCATTAAATATGATTGATAATAATTATTACTAATTGATTGTGAACGTAGCGCGTACTCCAAAGGATTCACCCCTATATGTCGTATTGACCTCGCTTAATACGGCATATCAACCTATTTTCAGAGACTATAAATAGAAGACTAAAAATCGAGTTTTCAAGGTGCTAAATCATATTCTCTATACCATAAACATAAAAGTCAATTTTCTGAAGAGACGAGGAGCAGCCAAGGTCAAGCATCGAAACCTAATTCCATAGAAGACATCGTGTAATTCTTATACTCTTGTAATCATTTGATTTTTGGCATTGTTCGTTAATTCGGTTAGTTTACCTTGGTTGTTTGATTATATTTGTATTATTACAATGGCTATGGGCTAATACCATCGGGTATTAGCCATCTTAATGAAGATTTAATGTTTGGTTTGTTTAATCTTGATTGCTTAATTTATCGTTGATTGTTTAATTATGTTTATCACCTCATACTTGTCCATGTGCTTGAATATGAGACCTATCATTCAACTGGGTCTATTGAGGCGTACTGTTAGGAATAAATCTTCATATGACTTAATACTGCCAACAGTACTAAAGGAGTTAGTACTGCTAAATGGTCAAAGCTGATGAACTGAAGATAAGAATGCATGGAGAGTATTTCGGATATTTATATTTGAATTGTAACTGATCTTAAATGATAGGTTGATATCTTTGTAAAGGAGCTCCTTGTATTTCTATAAAAGGAGATCCCAAGTGTAGTGTAAAGTAGAACTTTTAGCGATACATTTAGAGAAAATTTGTAATAGCTTCAAGGTTTGTAACCCCAGTACTTCAAGAGTACTCGTATTATTTATAATATAGAAGCAGGTGAGGTTTTAGTCTTCCATTGTTTTGTTTTTTGGTCATTACTGTTTCCATTAAAAACTTCTCTAGAGTATCAAAGTGTAGATTTCGCATACACTTTGGTATACATACAAAGTCTCAATCTTGTTAATATTGGGATTCTTTCAAGTACAACAAACTCTTTATACTCATAAAGAATAGTCAAGGCGTGGGACTCAACACGTACCCATGATCTAGATACTAGGATAGCACTCCATTATCGTGTATTTATATATCTGGGTCAATAGGAGTGCACAAATAGAAGTTCTACCTTCTAGCCTTTAGATTAAGTGAGCTTAGTTTGACTAGCCAGGTGACCCCCTACGACCCAATGAGTAAGTTCTTAATCAATTTGGTAAAGACATTGAACAGGTGAACTACGCACATATATAGAAATAACAGTCAAGCAAGTAAGTGGTAAAGTCCCGACGGGCTAGGTTTTAACAAGATCACCATTGCTTTAACCCCTAAGATAGATTACAATTAAACTAAAGGATGCTTTAATTGTAACAGGATTTAAAACGTGTCTAGGTCTTAGGAAGAAGTCCTGCCTAAGTCTTAAGAATGATATGTCGCCTCGAGATAAGCACTCATTGCACTAAACAAACAAACCAGCGTTTAATCGGATTTAATATGGCTAATATAGTTTTCTATCATTTAGCTTGACCGCTCTTTTATCTTCTGATTATCTTCTTGCGTGATTATTATGTATTGAATTGATTTTAGTCGCCACCAAACCTGTGCCAGTCTCTCAAGCTGAAAACCCCCTTGTTATCATTAGAACTAGGTTTAACATAGGTTTAACGTTAATTAGAATTAACTAGACTAATTAATTAGAATAAAATACTGATATAATATAAGGTTAACTTTCTCGCTCTTAGTGTTCGACACCCTACTTACCATGAAACTCCATCTTAACCGAGTACACTGCCCGTTAAAGTGTTGTTTTAGGATAAGTCGGCTAAATATAAATTTAAAACTTTGTAATCAATAAATACAACCTACACGACAGCACATTAAGTTTTTGGCGCCGCTGTCGAGGAGTGAAAATTGTTTAATCTTTATTTTGTTGGTGTTTTTAACCCTTAACTTAGAATAATTTAATTAGCATAACTTAATACTGTTTGTTGTGTGTTTAATTGTTTGTTTAAATTTCTGCATTATTTAATTGTTTTTCAAAATACTATGTTCTGGTCGAACCCCTGATACGGCGTATCCTTTAGTTGGATACAATGTATCAAACTTTCTACCTAGATACAGCATATCAATTTCTGCAGTCTAACCAACGTACCTTGTTATTCTAAACAATACGGCATATTCTGCAAAATCAATACGACATACTGACCTTCAACAGATCCATACGGCATATTCAAATCAATTGAATACGGCGTATTGATCACCTGATACAGTAGCAGTCGTGATTTTTCGTTTTTGATTTCCTATTTTTTGTGTTCTCTCCCCTGAGGGCACATCCTACTGATTGTTTGTTCTTATACTCGAGAAACGTTTGATGAAAACAGGAACTATGACAAAACCTGCCTTTGAAGATGACCTTCATGGTTCAGATAATACTACACATAGTGCCAGCCTAAGTGCTAAATTCAAGATCGGTGATGAATTTTTAAAGATATTACGAGATAATACCTTCAATGGAGTAGACAAAGATAACATCATCGACCATATGGCAAAAGTACTTGAGATATCATAATGGATTAAAATTCCTAATGTGGATCATAATCAAATTCGATTGCACATTTTCCCAATTTCACTTAGTGGACATGCAAAGGAATGATGGGATAATGAGATTAAAGGTACAACCACCACTTGGAATGAATTGGGTGAGAAATTTTTTCTTAAATATTATCCACTATCCTATACTTGCAACTGTAAAATCCTAGATTACTTGGACAACGGGACTAACTATCTTGAATTTTTAAATTGGCTGGGATCGAAATTCAAAAATCATTGGAACATGGATAGAAACTCTAATAATGGACTATGGGATTTTTATGTTAAGGAATGTAATAATAAGGGATCAATAAGCGACACCGAACCAAGTAAAGACGAATGTGACGAACCCTACAATAAAAACCAAAAAAATTCCTGTTCTGACTCGCTTTTTAAGCCCTATTTGGATGCACAAGAAGGGAATGGAATCTACAATTTTAAAGAAAGCAATCAGTATTCCCCTCAAATACCAGTTTCTGCTGAATGCGACATCAGGGATCCAAATGACCTATGCAAATCTAAAGAATTCACGGTCATCCGATACTCGATAGGGTCTGATGAAGAATTCATTACCCTCCGTCCAAGCATATATAACACTTGGGAAAAACCCATGGGAGCATGTCTTGCATCTACCATGACCTCTTTAATAAGAAACATCGCGGACGACACGTGAAGCGCACAAAGTAGAGGAATGAAAAGGAAAAGAAAAAGTCTAACTTAAAGACTAGCTGAAAGAAAAGTGCTTACCAAGAGACAACCTGGCTGTTTTTAATTGTTTGTTGTTTATTTTAAATTGTTTGTCGAGTCTGTCTTCCCAGACAATCCATACGGCGTATCGAACCTCTATGAATATGGCGAATGGACATGTCTGGACGTTGTCAGTCTTTAATTTTCTGTATTTAAATTCCTGCAACTTTAAAATATTTGTTTTTACATGATGCAATACGGCGTATCCTTGGATTTGGGATACGGCAAGGATACGGCGTATTGACTACCTGTATAGTATGTGTGTTTATTTTTCTACATTGTAACCATTGTAAAACGAGATAGGAATTGTACGTTTTATCTTCTAAACTTTTATGCAGGAACTTGTTGTAACAAAATCAACGAATTAGTGATGGTATACTCTGGAAAAAGACGTGTGTTGAACTTATACGGGCATTCTGACGCTTCTTCAACACACTTTTGCTCAAGAACTCAAATTGGAGAATCATCCCGAGCAAAATATCAGGGGAGTTCCTCGTTCTAATTCTATTTCCTATTTTTTTAATTGTTTTATCTATACACCGAGGATGTTGTATAACTTAAGTGGGGGATGAAGAATTAGAACGCCTGCTTGTCCTTTCTTTTACAAATAATATGCTATATGCTTAAAATTATGCTAAATTTAAAAAAAATTAGCATACTTTTGTAAAAGTTACTAGTTACATGACCTCGCGCACAAATAACCCTTAATGTCAAATTATGAGAATTAATCCTATTCTGTTTCCAAAACGTTTACCAAAAATTCCACAAAATTATGAGTGTGCCGGTGATGTAGTGGACTTTAGAATTTGGCTTGGTATATCACTCGAGACCACAATAATGACTACTATTGATAAGTGTAAAATACACATATACGTTAACACCAAAAATGACCCTAAATGACCCAAAACAAACTAAAAATGGCAAAGATATGCTTGTTTTTGTGTTTTGTGTGTGCAGGTATGCATATATCAAAAATCACAAGAAAACCGTCAAAAAACAGGCAAACACGGACACGAGAACGAAAGAGCGTGCAAGAGCCGGAAGCCAAAGTCAGAAAGGTCAACTATGGTCAAGCTTTAGTCAAAGAAAGTCAACCCTGGTCAATTCTCAGTCAACAAAAGTCAACCATAAAAGGATAAAAACTCCAATATTACCATTTGAGTCCCTCAAGTTTCCAAAAGTTACACAAAAGGTCCCTATGACTAAATGGGCCCTTAAAACCTTTAAAACCTTACCCGGGCCCAATACCCTAAAGCCCATTTCCCTTTTATAAAAGTCCAGGGACTTGTTCTGCCAATTTCAAAACCTTACATCACTTCCTATACAAACACAAGGGTTAAACTTGCCATTACCCCAAAGTTTAAAAATGTTTATCCGTTTTCAGTTATAAAAAAGGCGCCAAGTTAAAACACTATTCATTCATCCCCTCCGTTTCACCATCAGTCAAAAACAAAGGGCTTCTCAAAATTGAAGGGTACAAACTACTATTCAAGTGATCACAAACATGATGGCAGGGTTAGATTTGTCAAATCAAGCACTCTCATTGGCTCACTTAAGCTAGAAGGCCACGTGGCTATTAACCATTGGTTGCAGGGACTTTTTCAAATGTTTCTGCAGGTATACAAGGAGTCTCTGAGTCCAGCACATTCCTCTCAAACAAAGATAAAGATTGTATTGACATGCAATTTGGAAAGGATCTTCATAATTATTGATGATGCTAGACACTGAAATCTGTGATGATGCACAAATACAAGATCAAGATAGGGACTCATATGATTGCAAGTCTTCAGAATTAATTGGTACTTGCTAATATCAACAAGTTTAATAACTGCCTGTCCAGAAGTAATACTGGTAGTCAGAGAAGTTATACTGATGTGCCTGAAGTTTAATACTGCTAAAAACCCTGAAGACTTGATGGGACCAATCCCTACATCTGAAGACACACAAGTGGAGGATCAATAAATTGAATGGAATATTTCACCATCTTATTCAGTTTCTTCCCACCCTCATATCGAATAATTTACAAAGATCATCCCATTGATCCATGTATTGGTTATGTGGTCAGTCTTCTTACAAACAAAAGGATGACAACTTCTTACTCTAACTAGGATTTCCATGTGCCATTTATAGAAGGAAAAGTCTCACCAAGACCCTAAACCAAATTTTTAACATGTCTTTTTTGCCTTGTTTTCTTATCTACAAGAAGAACCAAATAGAGTTTCTAAAGCTCTTAGTGATCCTGCATGGGTACGAATCAATCAATAGGAACTCCTACAGTTCAAACTACAATAATGTATGAGGTTCTTGTAGACTCCACAGGACAATATGCAATTGGTACAAAGTGGGACTAGCAGAAACAAGAAGAATGAAAGGGGAATTGTTGTCAGGGAACAAAGCAAGACTTGGTTGCCCAAGACATACACATGAAGAATGGGATTGACTAGGATGAAGTTTTTTGCTCCAGTGGCTATAATTGAGGCCATAATAATATCCTCCTGGCATATGCTTTCTTAATATTGGGTATTAACATCTACCAAATGTGATGTCCAAAAGTGATTTCCAATATGGTCAATATTGAAGAGAGGTGTATGTATGATCAACGCTCTAGGTTTGAAGAACTGACCATCCTGATAAAGTTTATAAAAAGTTGTAAGCACTATAGGACTCTCATCAAGCACCCAGATCTTGGTATGACACATTGGCCACTTATCTTTTTAAGCATGGATTTCAAAGAGGACAGATTGATCAAACTTTATTCATCAAAAGTCAAAAGGGGCATATACTGCTTGTTCAAATATATGTAGATGACATCATTTTTAGATCTACCAAGAAGAGCTTTTGGTGATGGTTTGAGAAGCTATGAAGGATGAATTTCAATGAGTTCCATGGAGAACTCACCTTCTTTTTGGGGTTGCAAAGGTCCAACAGAGAAAGAAAGGCCATTTTTATCAGAATAATATAAATAAGACCCATGAAATTTTGAGAAAGTACAACTACACGAAGTGAAGGACTGCCATCAACACCCACAGATATGGAAAAGCCCTTGGCTTTAAAGAATGTAGATGCCTGATGATGTTGAAGAACATCTTATAAAAGATCTAGATTTGGATCTTTGTGATGGTATCCTTAAAGCATCTAGAACCAGATATCATGTTTTAGTATGTGCATAGTGTGCAGTGTTCGAGGTTACCCCAAAAACTTCCCCACTCTTAGCTGTCCAAAGATTCTTATATACCTAAAGCAAAACCATCACTAAGGTCTTTGGTATTCTAAGGATTCTCCATTGAGTTTAATTAATTTGCTTACACTGATAGTGACTATGCCACGAGCTAACACTAGATAGAAGTTCAAGCACACTGAGGATGTCAATTTTTGGAAGTTAGAGTTAATTTCTGGCAATTGCAAGAAACAAACTGTAGTTGCCATACTTTCTTACAACTGAAGCTGAATAACTGGCTGCATGCAAGTTGCTATGGACAGGAATATCTCTGGATCCAAAACCAAGTTGCTTGATATATAGGGTACAATTTTATTAAACAACACATGTTATTTTACATTGAAGAAGGAAGTATTGTGTGGACAATACCAGGATACTATCTGTACATAGAAATCCTGTTCAAACACTCTAAAACAAAACATATAGAGATCTAAGGCATTCACTTTATTATAAGAGAATGTAATACTAAAAAGTTTGATTTCAAATGGCTAAAAATTGACAACTCAACTTAATGTAGCAGATCTTCTTACAAAAGGATTTGATGCTAGATATATTCAGTACATAGTACTTGGTTTCAAGTATAGGAATGCTCAAATACCCAAAATGCCCAAATCTCTTGTTTGTTTTGTAAAGTTTGTTCAATTGTTAGTAATAGTTAGTTTAGGTGTCAATTCATACTGTCTAGATTCAAATTAGTACTAACTTAGTTATATATAAAAAGCGCGATGTTTGTAACTGTTACTTATTGTTAGTACTGGTTGGTTATCTCTATGAGTTCTTGTTAATCATTGTGAGTAAACACTTAATAACGGTTGATCATGATATTCGACATAGGAAAAATGTTTGGATTATGTTTTTCTTGGTTTTAAGCTAAATTTTTCAGGATAAACAATGAAGTGTCAAATTGGTTACTCCATAATGTATTATTTGCGAGGAGGCAAAATGTTAGTTGTTCTTGAAGTGTTGGTTGTTACATCACACAATAAATGGTCATCAGTTCACCATGTCTAATAGACATCAAGAATTGACTAGTCCAGAGCAAACGGCTACTGGTAAAGAATTCTCAAATCCGTTGATAGTTGATAGTTTACTCAAAACTATATGGTCCTCAATGCACCATGTGTTTACTATGAAGCATTGGCTAGTCCAGAGCAAACGGCTACTAGTAAAGACTTCTCAAATCCA
The DNA here is from genome assembly GCA_026074375.1 of Tanacetum coccineum. Classification (NCBI taxonomy): domain Eukaryota; kingdom Viridiplantae; phylum Streptophyta; class Magnoliopsida; order Asterales; family Asteraceae; genus Tanacetum; species Tanacetum coccineum. The sequence goes on along the minus strand of BQNB010005414.1, from coordinate 85,029 downwards.
TTTATAGTTGATAGTTTACTCAAAACTATATGGTTATCATTGCACCATGTTTTTCTAATAAAGCAATGGCTAGTCCAAAGCAAAGGGCTATTGGTAAAGACTCCTCAAATCCGTTTATGGCTGATAGTTTGCCAAAAACTACACTTTGTGTGAATTTGTGAGCTAAAACAAAAGAGAGAATTGTGAGCTAAAAAACCAAGAGAGCTGTGTGAAAATAGTCAGAGTGAAAAAGTGGCATAAAGAATTGAGAGATAAATGGAGCCATAAAAACAGAATAGAGATGTGGTGAAGTGGTTTCTTTTTAGTCATACAAATCTTGAGTTGTGTACTGCTATAGGTGGGCAGAAGTTAATACTGCTAGGCGTATTTTAGTACTACTAGGCCAAAGTTAATACTGCTGGATGACCGTTAGTACTGTTTGGGCCTAACAGATTTTTCATTTATTAATAGAGCTGTTGAGATATTTTTGCCAAATACCTATGGAATAGGGGTTTGACCAATTGGACTTTCGTGCATCTACTATATATTCAAATGATTTATTCACGATAACTTCAAATTTCTTAATATTGGTCAACTAATATCTCTCTGTTTTCTCTATTAAATTGCAATTAACTTTCTCCAGCCCTCATACTTACATACACGATCATATCCACTCATACTCACATTTTACTCATGCATTTGGATTTTTTTTTGTGACAGCACCAACACGGTAGCGTTTTCTGGAAAAATCTACGTGTAGTAGCAGTGTTTCATCAGATAATAGATTCTTCTCAATCAAAGTCACCTTGATATGCACTCACCAATGAAGCCAGAAGTTTTGTGGTCCTCCTTATCAACAATTTTGGATGTCTGCTGAGCTTCGACTGATGAACAATGGAGATGTCAATATAAATGCTACTATTGTGATTGGTTACACACTGTTTAACACTGAAGGTTCTTTACGACGACATCTCAAGTTGGCTAATCAAGATACCTCTATTCCAACTACAGAGATTCTTGAGCAATTGGCACTTATGGGATATCATACTGACTCAGATAAGTTAACCTTTCAAAAAGGTGCCTTTTCACCTCAATGGAGGTTTCTTATTCATAATATTCTTCATTGCCTAAGCCCAAAGAAGACTGCTTAGGAGCAGTTTAGTAGTAATATTGCAGCTGCTGTCATATGTTTAGCCACCAATAGGAAGTTTAATTTTTCTAGGATGATCTTTGAACACATGGGTGTCAAAATGATCACTAGACCCATAAGTTTTTGATGTACCCTAGGTTTATACAACTATGCCTAGACATGCAGAGGCACAAGCTTTAACAACACACAAGATTATATTCTGTTCCATCTCTCAGTATGAAAGTGTTTAGTAATATGAAGAGGTCTACCAAGGGATTCTCAGGCTAGGAGGTTGCTTTATTCCCCAGTATGTTAGATGTTACTGAACCCTCACCTTCACCTTCCCCTTCTAGAATTACATCTTCACCTTCCCCTACACCTTCATCGTCACTTGAACCTACCCCTGCTCATACACCATCACCTACTCAACCATCACCTACTCAACCCTCACCTACTCAACTCTCACCTACTCAACCTTCACCCACACAACCATCACTAACACAACCTGGAACAGAATACCATCTTCCTACACCCCATGACTCACCTCTCCATGCTGTTCACTCACATGGCAGTGATAAGGGTAGTTTGAAACATCAAGAATTGATGAATTTGGTTACCACACTTTCTGACAGGATTGGAGTTTTAGAGGCTGACTTGATGAAGACAAAGAAAACTTATAGTTCTGCTTATACCAAGCTTATTCTCAGGGTCAAGAAGCTAGAGTCTCAGATAAAGATTGGGAAAGCAAGGAAACAAGCTAGGGTTGTTCTTTCAGATGATGAAGTCTTTGAAGTGTATTCTCCACAGGGAGGAAGTTATCTAATGAAGAGGTTCAAGAAAAAGCAAGTACTGACACTGAACTATTCATTCAAGAAGTGACTCCAACTAAAGTCATTCAAGATCAAGAGGGCAGTGAGAAAGCAAGTGATGAAGTTAGTACTACTGGAGCAAAGAAAGATACTGCTAGTGAAGAAGTTCCAAAAGTTAGAACTGTTGGAGGAACTGTTACCTATACAAGAAGGAGTGCAGAGAAAAGGTCAAGACAAGATAAGGGAAAAGCCATAATGATAGAGGAAGAGCCTAAGAAGAAATCTAAGAAGGACCTTGAACAAGAAAGGTTAAGTTATGCTGAAGCAATCAGACTTGAAGAGCAAATGAATGAGGAACAAAGAGCTCAAATTGCTAGAGATGAAGAGATTGCTAGACAGTGGGATGAAGAAGAAAGGAAAAGAGCTATGGATGAAGCTAAGACTACTAAGAAGATTGACTGGAATGATCCTTCAGTCATCAGATATCATTCTCTAAAAATGTAGCCAAAGACAGTTGCCCAAGCAAAAAGAAATATGATCAAATATTTGAAGAATTAAGGGAACTTCAAGATCAGTGACTTTAAGGGAATGTCTTACAATGACATAAGGCCAATCTTTGAAAAGATTTGGGATTTCAATCAAAATATTGAGCCAATGGATACAGAGCATGGAAGTGGAAAGCAAAAGTCTCCTCAAAAATCTCCTGACAAGTCTCCTGCAAAAGAAAAGTCTCCTGAAAAGTTTGTGGAAGAAGAGAGTGATACACAAGAAGAGTTGAAACAAGGTGTTAAAGAACCTGCAGCAAAGAGGAAGAAGTCCATTCCTAGAAAAAGCACAAGGAAGAGACAAAAGCTAGAAGAAGATGCTGAGAAAGATGAACTCAAAGGATTTTTGGATATAGTACCAAGAGAAGAGGCTCCTATAGAGGTCGAATCTATATCTACAAAGTTTCATGTACTATCAAGTATTCAGAGGTGATGGAAGTTCAAAGAATTATAAGATACTGAGTGAGATGCTTGAAGACTTTGATAGATTGGATGTAGAAGAATTATACAGATTGGTCAAGAATAGGTATAGTGCTTCAAGTCCAGAAGGTTTTGATCTGATGCTTTGGGGAGATCTACACACATTGTTTGAACCTGATGAAGAGGATGAGATTTGGAAAGATCAGCATGAATACAAGTTGCTAAGCTGGAGATTATATGACTTCTGTGGTATTCACATTTTGCTGATGGAGAATGGGTTAGCAATTCATATGTTGACAGAGAAGAAGTATCCTTTAAGCCAAGAGATGTTGACAAAGATGTTAAGTAGAAAATTGGAGGTAGATCATGAGAGTTCCCAGGCATTTGAACTCCTCAGGTTTATAAGATCTCAAGTGCAGAAGTGACAGAAATGTTTGAAAGAATCATCAGCAGAGGAAGAAGACTAGAAGATTTTATTCAGAAGAAACTTGATGATTTGAAGGACAATCACAAGTTTAGGGGAGGATTGTTAGGAATAAATCTTCATGAGACTTAATACTGCCTACAGTAATAAACAAACCAACGTTCTAATCGGATTAATAATGGTTAATACAGTTTTCTTATATAAGGTTCGACCGCTCTTTTATCTTTTGTTAATTAGCTTGCGTGGGTAACAGTTTCTTGAATTGATTGTAGTCACCAACCAAACCGTACCAGTCTCTCAGGCTGAAAACCCCCCTTTTCCATTAGAATTAGGATTTAGACTGACATAGGTTTAACATAGGATTAGAATAGAATTAACATAGATTAGATAACCAAGATATTAATTAAATTGATAGATTTAACCTCGCTCTCAGTGATCGACACCCTACTTACCACGAAACTACTACCGATCGGGTACACTGCCCGTTAAAGTGTTGTTTTTGGTTGAGTCGGCAAAATATAAATTTAAAACTTGAATCATATAAAAAACAACCCTACACTACAACACATCAAGTTTTTGGCGCCGCTGCCGGGGAGTGAAAATTAATCTTGATTTTTATTTTAAAATTTTGGTTTTTAACATTAGATTAGATCTAACCCTTAGGATTAGTGTAATTTAAATTAGTGTATATTCTTGTATATTCTGTAATATTTGTATATTTGTCTTTAATTGTTTGCTTGTATATTTGTGTATTTAATTGTTTGCGTATTTAATTGCTTTTCTTGAATATACTGTTTGGTCGACAGTTAAATACGGCGTATCTAATCCCACTGAATACGGCGTATGCAGTTCTCTGTCCAATACATCGTATTCATCCAAACAGATTAATACGGCGTATCTACTTCCATTGGATACGGCGTATTGATCTTCTGATAAAATTCTTTTCCGTTCTCGAATTTTAAGCCCAAATTTGTTTTATATATACCTTTCTCCGCTGGTTATACTGATAATTTTCAGGATATTTTTCAGTAAGAATGACTAAGGTTATCAAAGGAGAGTTCGAGAAAATTAAGGACGTAAAGGTCGAAGATGTTTCGCTCACTTGCGACACATCACTTGAAATTTTCAACATGGAAGTCAGCCGATTAAGCGGGATGGATAATGATTTATTCACATATAAAGTTGAAGTTGCTAACATCCCATGTAACTCTGTAATGGATGATGATTTGGAGGATGAAACTGATGATGATATGGGGTATGATCCGTCTGATGTTGCATTTATTGAATGGTTAAGATCAAAAAAATTCAACTACAAGACGATGGATCAATATACTATGAAAGCATTATGGATTTATTGGATCAGAGGAGATGATGAAGTTGAGCTTACTGATGAGGAATCTTCCGATGATGAAGATGAAATTGCTGAAGTGTTTAGAATCGACACTAATATATTTGACTATGAGACACCTATCTGTTCAGCATTCAACGAATTTAATTATCTTCTCAAGGTAGATCCGGACCTACTTACAAAGGATATTACGGGGTTTAAGACCTATGATGACTACAAAAATGACTGGATCTACGAATGGAATAAGGATGTACCATGGGTTGATGAGAAACCATGGACTGACACTGGAGTTTGGACAGAGCCGAAACCAGTCAAACATACTTGCGAGCCTTTCAACTATAAAACTAGGTGTTCGGAATGGCCAACGTGTAGCTGGAAAGAAGATGGTTACTGTAATGAGGAAATTTACCTGGAACTTACATTATTGAAAACCAACTCCATTATCAGGATTACGAGTGGTACGAAGCTTTAGATGATTGTGAACTTAAAGAAGAAGCTTTAAGAAACAAAGCTATCATGGATGGAGTTATCAACAATGATGAGTCATGCTGCGAGCTCAAGAGAAAATGGAACATATATACAAACTATGATGATGCTTATGAAATTAATCATGAAGATAATGAGAATAAAGAATTATGTGAAATTCATGAGCCGCCGGTATGCAACATAAGGAAATATATGATGATTAAATATTCGTTCAATGATGATGATGAGTATGTTGCTATAAAAGAAGACGAATACGATTATCTTATTATGACGAGAAGAGATACGTGCAAAGATTACTAATAAATCTTTCAGATTATGGACGAAGGATGGATGGTGACTAGAGCAACGTGAAGAAGAGAAGCTAAAGAAATGTCTAACTTAAAGACTTCGCTATAAACAAAAGTGCTTCCCGGGAGACAACCCGGAATGTTATTTAATTTTGTTATCAAGTCTGTCTTCCCAGACTTCAATACGGCGTATCCGCCCCAGACCATACGGCGTATTGAATGTCTGGACGTTATCAGTCTTTATTTTTCATGCACTTTAAAAACATTATTGTCAGTTTTGCGAATATGCCGTATTCATCTACTTGATATGCCGTATTCACAGTCTGACCCGTATTTAGTTTGTTTTAGTTTAGTCTAAATTAACCGTAGATACAAAGATAGGAATGCACCTGTTTTTCCTATATTTTACACATGACCTCGTGAAGGAAATATCGATGAATATTGGTGGAGAATTTATAAATCTGGAAATCTTAAAGTATTGGAGTCTTGAAACCTTAAGACGGCTGTTCAACAAACGATCTTGCTCATAAACGCAAATTGGAGAACCTACCGAGCAAATATCAGGGGAGTTTCTCATTCTAATTCTTTTTAAATTACAGTATTTAATGTTTTACATATACAATAAGGACGTTGTATAATTCAAGTGGGGGATGGAATTAGAATGTTTACTTGTCCTAAATTTTCACAATAAAAGGCTTAAATTTGAAAATTTTCAAGCATACTTTTGTGAAATTACATGTTACATAACCCGCACACAATAACCCTTGATAGATATTGTGAGGATTTAACCTTTCCGTTTCTAAATGTTTACCCAAATTCCACAAAATATTAGTGTGCCGGTGATGTTGTAGACTTTAGAACTTGGCTTGGTATATCTATTCGAGACCACAATAATGAGTATTATGGATTTAATTGGAGTAAATTGTTTAAATTGGTAAATCTTAGGATTTCAACCAAATTGCCTTTACATGTTGTTTATTAACTAACTACACCGGCTAGTTAACCTCTAGTTTAAACCTTTCCACACTCATCTTTAGAGTGATGATCCACTAGAACAACCCGTAGAGCCAATCCTTTAAGAATTTACACCAATTATTTGTTTCGTTACACCCTTACACCTTAACCTACCCTGTTAGATTAAAGTTTAATTTACAGTTGCTAGTTGCTTAAAGTGTAAAGTTTGTATTTCCCGACTCTTGTGTCATTTTCTATCTTTGGTGCGGTTGGAAATTTGCACATTGCAAATGAGAATGTATATTAGTAGTCAAAGCTTATATGATTTTACTACATTCACAATTAATGGTGAATCCGAAGAATGAAGAAATACCGAAGGAATTATCCGAAATTATTATAATTGTGAAGACGGTGAAACTACACCGAGATTTGAAGTTTAGTTAGCAAAAAAAGAGAGAGAAAGAAAGTTTGAAGATAATCGTTTTGTGAAAGAGCATTACCGAAGGAATTATACGAAGGATCGATTATTCGTTGATACGTCGACAAAAATCAACGATGTAGAGTATTGTACAAAGTGGAAAATATCGCCACTTACCTTGTAGAGTATGTGAAGTTTTGGGATGATTGGGAAGTTGACCGTTATGGGAACGCCAACTTAGGTTGTTGTTTCTGATCTATGATCAAGACGTTGTAATTAGTTGTGTCTTTATCATAATAACGGTCGGGAAAATAAGTGTCTAGCAACTTGTATCTTAAGTCTTAATTTATTTGTTTCTTGATTTTTATGAAAATCAGGAGTGTAATAAGTCCAAATCTGATAGGGGATATCATGCAGTTCCCCCACCTTATACAGGGAAACTTCATTCCCTTCAACCTGATTGTAACTTTTATGAATGAAATCGTTGAAAGTGTGAATATAGATGTTATTATGTTGTTAAATAGTAATGTTAAGAAGTTGAGTCAAATAATGAGTCGTGCTCTAATTATTGAGGATTATAACTCTGATGATGAAAGTGAGGTAGAATCTAGTGATAGGACTGAAAGAGCTAACACTGAAAAGATAAAACCTGTTAAGACTGTTAGGGAATCAGAGACACCTAAACATAACAAACACCACCCTAGAGGGAACCAAAGAAATTGGAACAATCTTATGTCCCAAAGACTAGGGAGTAACTTCAAAATGACCAATAAAGCTTGTTATGTTTGTGGTAGTTTTGAGCATTTACAATATGTATGTGATAAAAAGGTTGAGAAGCCAGTGTGGAACTACTCAAGAAGGGTGAATCACAAAAGCATTTCTAATAAAATGACTCACCCTCATCCTAAAAGAAGTTTTGTTCCACAATCAGTCTTAACTAGGTCAGAGAAACTTAATACTGCTGGTATAGCAGTTAATATTGTCAGACCAGTTAATACTGCTAACACAAAAGCAGTTAACACTGTCAAACCAGTTAATACTGCCAACACAAAAGCAGTTAAAACTGTCAGATCAGTTTATACTGCTACCTCAAAACAAATTGTGAACCATCCTAGAACTAAAACAAATGCTTTTAAAAGAGGATATTCACAAAGTTCAAGGACTTTTAAAAGACATTTTGCAAATAAGAACAGTATTATCAACACAAATGTTAATACTGCCAGGCTAAAACATACCACTGCTAGGGATAGAGCATAAATAAGGGAAAATAAGGGAAAAAGGGGCTAATGTTGTAAAGGCCTCAGCATGCTGGGTTTGGAAAGGCAAAAACAACAATGCATAAACTACATTCTAGAAATATTCTTACATTGATGCACGAGGCAGATCCAAGTCAATAATGGCTTGGATCCCCAAGAGAGTTTAATTCTTTTATTTTTTGTGCAAAGCAACCCACAACAGAAGGAATACAAAGAAAAAGGTGTTATTTACAGTGGTTGTTCCAGGCACATGACAAGAAACAAGTGCTATCTTAATGAATGTAAAGATTATTATGGTGGATTTGTTTCCTTTAGTGATGGTAAAGGAAGAATTTCTGGTAAAGGTAAAATCAAAACAGAATCATTAGACTTTCATGATGTGTACTTTTGTAAGGAGCTTAAGTATAACCTGTTCAGTATGTCACAAATCTGTGATAAAAAGAATAATGTTCTTTTTACTGACACTGAGTGTTTTGTCTTATCTTCTAACTTTAAGCTACTTGATGAAAGTCAAGTATTGCTCAGAGTTCCAAGAAAGGACAACATTTACAGTGTTGACCTAAAGAGTGTTGTTCCCACTTGAGGTTTAACTTGTCTCATTGCTAAGGCCACAGTTGATGAATCCAATACATGGCACATGAGGCTTGGGCACATTAATTTTAAAACAATGAATAAACTTGTGAAGGGAAACCTTGTAAAAGGTTTACCTTCAAAGATTTTTGAAAATGATCATTCTTGTGTTGCCTGTCAGAAAGGAAAGCAACACAAAGCCTCCTATAAGACCAAGCTTGTAAACTCAATCAGTAAACCCTTACATCTGCTTCATATGGACTTATTTGGTCCTACAAATGTTAAGAGTTTAATGAAAAAGTCTTATTGCCTAGTAGTCACTGATGACTTTAGTAGATTTTCTTGGGTATTCTTTTTGGCCACTAAGGATGAGTCTAGTGGGATCCTAAAGACCTTCATAACTGAAATAGAAAATCAACTAGATCATAAAGTAAAAGTTATCAGGAGTGACAATGGAACTGAGTTTAAGAATAGTATAATGAACCAGTTTTGTGAAATAAAGGGGATTAAGAGGGAATTCAGTGTGGCTAGGACTCCTCAGCAGAATGGTGTTGCTGAGAGGAAGAATAGAACACTGATAGAGGCTGCAAGAACTATGTTAGTAGACTCTAAGATGCCAACCACCTTTTGGGCTGAAGCAGTTAAATCAAAGTGAAATGCAGTCTGATCACACTAACAGTACTAATGGTATTAATACTGTTAGTACACATGTTAGTACTGCTGGACCATCATTTAATATTGCTGCTCCATCAACACCAGTTAATGCCATTGGACCTTCTGTTAGTACTGCTGATGAATCTGAAGAACAACTTTTTAAAAGATTTTCTCCTTTCAAAAATGCATTTACCCTTCCACCTGTCCCAAATATATATTCAATGGATAATACCGGCATCTTTGGAAATGCTTATGATGATGAAGATGTGGAAGAAGAGGTTGATATGAATAATGTAATTTTATCTTATTCGGTCCCTGATCCTTCTTTCACCAAATTTCATAAAGATCATCATGAAGATCAAGTAATAGGAAGTCTAAAAACACCTGTACAGACAAGACACATGACCAAGATAACTGAAGAACATGGTTTGTTTTCCTCAATTCACAAGCTTAGGAGAACAAATCACAAAAAATTTCAGAATTGTCTGTTTGTCTGTTTATTATCTCAAATAGAACCCAAGAAACCAGTTCAAGCCTTAAAAGATCCAAGCTGGGTGGAAGCAATGCAAAATAAGCTTCTATAATTTAAACTACTAAATGTTTGGACCTTAGTTGATTTACCTAGAGACAAATGGGCAATTGGCACTAAATGGGTTTTTATAAACAAAAAGGATGAAAGAGACATAGTGGTGAAAAACAAAGCTAGACTAGTTGCTCAGGGTCATACTCAAGAGGAAGGTATAGATTATGATGAAGTCTTTGCACCATTTGCAAGGATTGAAGCCATAAGATTATTTTTGGCTTATGCTTCCTTCAAAGATTTTGTAGTCTATCAAATGGATGTAAAGAGTGCTTTTCTATATGAAAAGATAGAAGAGGAGGTGTATGTCTGTCAACCTACTGGTTTTAAAGATCCACACTTTCCAGATAAAGTACACAAGGTAGAAAAGGCTCTCTATGGACTACATCAGTGTAATACCCTCATTTCAGCGTCATGTCAGCGGAAGGGTCAATTGGTGTTACGTCATAGCACAATAACTCAAACCATAGAAAACGACTCAAAAAGAGACGTTTTAAGAAAATTTCATTCATTCGAATAATAAAAGTTTACATCACGGTGCCAAAACTCGTTTATTTTCCTGTTTTCTCTCTCAAAAAAGAACCTAAGAAGGTGATCAACTTGGCAGCATCCAAAGCTGGGTAGAGGTAATGCAAGAGGTGCTTCTGCAATTTAAACTTCAAAAAGGTTTGGGACTCTGGTGGTTTTATCCTAATGGCAAGAGGGTTAATTGAACCCAAATGGGTCTTAGAAATAAGAAAGATGTGAGAGAATTGTCATTAAATAAACAAAGGCTAAGGCTGTTGCCACAAGGTTACACCCAAGAAGAAGGCATTGGATTATGATGAGGTTTTTGCTCATGTTGCTAGGACTAGACAGCAATCAGAGTTAATTTCTTTTTGGAATATGCATCATTTATGGGGTTCATTGTGTACCAGAGGATGTGAAGATGGCCTTTTATATGATACTATTTGAGAGGAGGTATTGTCTTGTGCCAACTCTCTGGTTTTGAAGATCTAATTTCCCTGACAAAGTGTATAAGGTTAGTAAAAAGCTTTATATGGTATACATCAAGCTCCTACGGCCTGGTAGAGACCATGTCTACCTCTTAATTGAAAATAGAGAATTTAGAAGGTCACTATGATAAGAATTTGTTCACAAGAAGGGTGAAAATGTGATATTTGTTAGTACAGGTGTATGCTGATGATATCATCTTTCGGGTCCACAAAGAAGTCTTTTATGTGTTGTGTTTGAAGGGGTTTTTTTTTTGGATTATTTAGGGGGGCAAAGAGATTCCAAATGAGTTCTTATGGGGGGGAACTCACTTTTTTCTTAGGATTGAAAAGTACAACAGAAGGAGGATGGAATTCTTCATTAGCCAATTATTAAATATGTGGCTGAATATTAAGAAGTTTGATTTAGCCACTGTAAAGAACAGCAAGACTCCAAAAGAGACTAAATAAGGCATTGGTTAAAGGATGAAGAAGCTGAAGCTGGTAGAGTTCACTGATACAGATCCAATGATGAGATAATTGATGTACTTAACTGCTTCTAGGCTTGAAATAATGTTTTTGTTGTTGTTGCTTGCGCAAGGTTCCAAGTTACACCAAAGGGACTTCATTCTTCACGATGTGAAGTGACATTTTTTAGATATTGACAAAGGTCAACCTAAATTGGGCCATTGCGTATCCTAGAGATTCACCATTTTGACTGGGAGGCTTTTATGATAGTAGATTATGCTGGAAGTAGCTTGACAGGAAAATCCACAAACAGGAGGTTCTCAATTTCTTAGAAAAGAAGATTGATTTCATGGAATTGCTAAGAAGCAAACTATAGTTGCCAACTTACTACTGAGGCTGAGTATGTTGATGACTGCTAATTGCTATGGATAGGTGTTATGGATTCAAAATCTGCTAGGTCCCCGATTACCATCTTCACTTCATAAAATATAACACGAATCGAAACAAGAAAGAGAGACGTGCGATCGGAAAGAGAGAGAGATAGGAGGAGAGAGAGATGAGAGAAAAAGATAGAAAATTAAGATTAGATATTTGTGGATTTCTTTAGATATTTTCTTAATGAAATTCTCTTATATATATCCCTACGACGCGTGGATATTTAACTAGGACCCTTTAACACCCCCAAAGTTCACGCAGCGGAATATACAAACTATTGGGTGTTTAAGTCATAGGCGAAATACACAAGGATATAGAAAACGTACTCGGAAAAAGAGGCGTTTTAAAAAGCATTTGTTACATTCATAAGAAGTTTCAGAGTAAACAACATACGTCCCTCAGGATCGATTACCAAATTCATTTAAACATAGGTTTTCCAGAACATGGTAATTGGTTTTATATAATGGGAACAAAAATACGGAGTTCAAAAAACAACTTTTACGCGGGAACTACTCGTGAAATAGCATCCTTCGCCTTGGCTTACCTGAGATAAAACATGCTTAAAAAGTCAACAAAAATGTTGAGTGAATCCATAGAGTTTGTAAGAGTTAAAAGAGAACACAAGTTTTGTTCATCGTGTGACTTGTTGTACGGACAAGCCATTAATCAAGTTTCTATTGCAATAAGCTCATGACACCGAAGCCTTGACGTTAACTCATATCTTGTATGTAATTCTTGTTGCCCCATAACTAGGTATTATTGCCATATACCTAAATTCTAAATACAAATTGTCCGTTGACTGGGTGCTCGAAAGGATTCGATTCAGACCCCCGGACAGGGCTGTCAAACCCAATAGATCTATTTACTTGTACTAGCGCTTACCCATTATAGGCAATTAACAGTTCATGATGTGGGGTCTTTTGGCAATAGCTACTTATGCAATTAATCTCATATTCGGGTCCAGCATACCATAAAGTTTCTTGTGCTCAGTTTATAAAACAAGCATGTATCTCCCTCGCGGGGTTTTATAAATACAGTTTAAAAGTTGAAAGGCGAGGCTATGAACTCACCGTAAGAACAAGTAAATCAGAAGTATTATGAGTCTTGAGCGAGCGGGAAGTACTCCTAAGCACCTCCTAAAATACGTGACGCGATTTAGTACGTAGAAAGTAACAATACGTAGAAAATTAAACATGTGATCATGAGATGTGTTTCCGAGATAAGTATGGCATTTCACTAGAACTTACCCAAGTCCTTTTTAACCCCAAGTTGACATGTGACCTGGTCTTATAGTCAAATGAACATCTACCAAGTTTCGGCTTCTAACTTTTATTTTGTCATGGTGTACTATACGTTTTTAAATTTTTAGACTAGACGTAAAAACTAGGTTTCTGATTTTAACTCGACTTCATGGACTCATATCTCCTAGCTCACAAATGTTCTATAGGTGAGGCTTTCACCCCTGGAAAGCTATTTGTGTCTAGTTTCCAGAAATGTAAGTCTCACAATTTACAAAGTTTCGTAACTATGTGAAAAGACCATTTTACCCCCGGTTGTCCAAAACAGAAAGTTAGAAAAAACATTTACCCTTTACTAAAATGGCTATAAATCCCAAACCATGATAGCAATAAAGGTGAGGTCAAATGCTATGGTTTCCTTATGATGTATACTACTGACCCAATCAAAAAGATCTATTATTTTATGCCAAAAATTTGGAGTTTAACTCGTATTCCAATCATATGTCCAGATTTGACCCATTTTCTTGTTTTGGCCATAACTCACTCATCCTAAGGAGTTGGTTGAGCATCCAACTATCCTATGATGCTAAGACATGTATCTTTCCAGTCATTTAATTTAATCATAGTCTCCAGGCCAAATATTTTTAGAGAATCACACGTTTTGCTACTGTTTTCAAAACAGTCCCAATATTTCAACTTAAAACATTTTTAAACATCATTTTAATTCATCTAAGACCTAACCCAATGCCATAACTAAAAGAAAACACTCTCAAGAACATAATCACATATATATTCAGAACCTACACATCTATTTTCATGGATTAGAATTAAAGAAAACAAGAAATAAAAAGGTAGAACAAATAAAAAGGAGATTAGGGCTTACAAAAATGAAGATTAAGACTAGTGAATCAAACAAGAACCCTCTTTTCTTGTGTTGGCTGAATTCGAACCAAAGTAACACCAGATTAACTAGCTTCTAATCCTCCTCTGAGGTTGTTAATACTCTTCCAACAAAACCCCAATCAAAACCCTTCAAGAAAACCCAAGAAACTAGCCCTAACTTCTTCAAATCTTTAAGAAATTGCACCAAACTTTGCAAGAGGCTTTAGGATGGTGTTATGGTGCCTAAAAGGAGTAGGAAATTTTTTGTATGATGGTGGTGGTGGTGAGGCTAATTTCGGCAGCAATGGGGCAAAGAAAGGGAGAGAAATTTTGAAGTTGGATGGTTTTTAGATTTGCATGGTATGGAAAAATGGAGAATGATAATTGTGTTTTATAGAAAAATGAAAAGTGGGGTGGAGTGTGGTAAAGGGTAACCGGCCTAGGGCCTTGTTTTGTGAAAAATTTTTATTTTTATTTTATTTTTTTTATGTGTATAATTTTAATTAAAAGTGTGTAAGGTTAATTAAGAAAAAGGTAAGGTTTTAAGGTAAAAACGCAAGTTTTAGCAAGAATTTACGTAAATGCGAATCACAACGGAAAATGAAAATGATGAAAATTATAATCGTCGAGGGATATTATGAGAATATTAAATCACTTAAGATGCGAAGACGGAATAGATTTCTAAATACGGCTCACGCAAAGCTAAGAACGAGAAAATCTTACTAAATCGGGTAAACGTAAAATTAATAACTCGCTTAAAAATGAAAATAGAAATAAAGCTCGGAGTAAATAGTGACCTTAAATACGGAATGTTACATCCTCCCCTCCTTAAGGGAGCGCCGTCCCGGTGCTCGATTCCTCAATCTTGTCTTCTTACTACTCGAGAAAAGATGAGGGTTCTTTTTTTTAAGAAATCTTCTCGCTCCCAAGTGTATTCCGGACCTCGTCTGGAATTCCATCGTATTTTGACAATAGGAATTCGACTTTGCTTGAGCTGCTTCACTTCGCTGTCCATGATTTCTACTGGTTCCTCGATAAAGTGCAATTTGTCGTCAAGTTGGATCTCTTCAAGAGGGATAACCAAGTTTTTCACCCGCTATACATTTCCTTGAGATTCTAAAACATGAATGTTTATGAATACCACGGAGTTAATCAAGAAGCTCCAACTTGTATGCCCACTGTACCAATTAAATTCTATGATTTTGATGGCCAATGTACCGTGGACTCAGACTTACCCCACGTTTCCCCAAAGCGAATTACGCCCTTCCAAAGGCGATACCTTTAACATGACCATTCACCCACCTTGAATTCATCGGTTTTGCGTCTAACATCTCGCATAACTTTTCAGACGCTTCGAGCAGTCATCGAAAAAGACATGACAAAAGTAAAAGAAAACAGGATTTTTAATCTGCACTATCTTCTCAGTTGTCTCCCGTATCATTTCTGGACCTGTTCGAAAATCAGTTGTTGAGCACATCGAGAGGTTTTCCAAAAACTATTCGTCAATTCACTGCCTGGAACAAGTTTGATTCATAAAGAATAGCACCATCGTTGCTTTCCATTTGTCACAAGTTTGATCCATAATGGATCTCACATGTCACCTGCCAAGAGCTTGTTTGATGTTGGCTCTAGAAGGATTTTCATCTTCATTGTGAGTACTTTCGTATCACTCGGATGTTCTGGCAATACCACGACGATAATGCGTAGGACTCTTAAGATCTTACTTGTTATCACAGTGTTTGATGAGCAAGCATAGTTTGTATTAGTGTCCTAACGAGATTTATGGATGATCTCATGGCTCTAGACTCTATAGTGCACTTTTTGGTTTTAGTAGACGAAGGCTGGAGTAGACTGCCACCTTTTCAATATCTTCTAACTCGGAGTGAGAGAGATGATAAAAATGTATTGATCTCCGTGAGAAATGAAACAAGAATCATTTGAGGGATCTTGAGTGGCTAGAGAGGGTTGTGCAACATATCACTGGGTCCATGATACTTGTCTTCAATGTCAGTAATCAACCATGTGATTCTAACAGCATATGTAGTGACCCGGTTTCTGCCTAATGTTTAAGGAGAGCTGCTTTCTTTTCACCCTTTATCTTAATATTTCTTTTTCATTCTTCAACCCCTTTAGTGCTTACCGAGACCTTATTACTAGTACCTTGTTGGGTATGTTCCAGTACTAGCTCCATATCAGTCCACACTATTCCCTTATTCTCACATTACTCCTTTTGTAATCATACCTAAGAACTTCTACACTAACTAGTGGATTGTCCCTGGGTAGATACCTCCGGCTCTGGCGGGATCATGGGAACATGTACCTAACCATAACATCCTTATAACTCCGATAAAGTAAGTACATGGTCGGTCTTTTGGTACTGTTCACTGTGCCATAAAACCAGTTGAAAAATCAATCAAGGTACTTGTGATATAGATATCAAAGCCATTGTACCTTGATTGTTTTGATTTTTTAGAAATGCTCCCCCTCAACAAGTGCGTCGGTAATCGAAATTGTTTGGCACATGGAGAGAGGAGTACCTACTGGAGTCTTAATAGATCACATTTTTTTATCAGATTTAATATTTAAATCACATTCTCTCCCCAGATTAAAATTTTCAAAACCTTTGAGATTTAGGATCTCAATTGATTTAAATAAGTTAGAAAAATTTGGGAGAAAATGTGGTCTGATTAAATATAAGACGATATTAGAACCTATATATGCTCCCCCTTAACTAATGATGGATTCTGTTAGTGTTAGTTATGATGGGTATACAAATAATTTGGAGTTTAACGAGAAACTCATGAAAAATACATAAACTGACACATAACACTGATTACTACACTACTACATAATGTACAAAGTTAATAATATAATACACAGGATATTGACCTTTTAAATGGAATGACGATATCATTCCGTTCTCCGAAGAAGCCTGTAGTCAATATCACGAACACATCCACCAACAAAGCATTCCAAGTTCCGATAGATCCTTCTTGTCTTCAGTCGCTTTTCAATAGCCGATATGAACTCTTTGCTCCTTGTCACTTCCTTTTGAGTCCAGAATCACCTATTCATACCCGGATTGAGCCGCTTGACCTTAAATTCTTTGACTCTGCAATCTAGTGCTTCCAGAATGCGTGTTAACGTTCCATCACTGAACTTGTATATTTCGTTAAACCGCATGATCTTTCATTCATTGTTGTTGACCGGGAACACAACTGCTCGAGGAGACTCAATGATGGTATAATCATGCTTGAATTCATAGCCTGTAGCATCCCATCCTGGTTTAGTGAGGTTCAACTGCGTCTGGTAGCTTTCAATGCCGAGTTGAAAATCTTCAACTCGCTATCGAATCACTAAGTTTCGGGTCCAAAGCTTGACAGCAGTAGATAGCATCCGTTTGTCTGAACCAGGAAGATGATCGAGATGACCTTACAGAAGAAGCAGATTCAGGTCTTCAAAGTCACTAGGATACAGGTTCTTGAAATCCTTTACAGCAATCGTGTGTTCTTGGAAATCAACTCTACGCAGGACAATTTTGCTCAAGTAGTCATACCCGTATCTTGAGTAGGCTTTAATTCTGACAACATTGAGAATCCGCATGTGTGTTCTGACTTCTTTTCGACGCGACGGAGAATCATGTCTTTCAATATAGAACTTCTGTCGATAAACCACCAGTGGGAGATGCCATCTTTGGCACTTATATCATAGGTTCACACATCTTCAATCCACATCTGCTCTGGCACCAACAGTTCAAGACTAAAGTCAAGATAACGAGCAGCCTTCATCTTGGAAATCGATAGTGCGGGACTGCTTCCCTTGTTGCCATATCTCAAATACTCTAAGTCTTTATTAAAGAAGAAATGTGTTTGAATAGTTTCATGACCTGGAAGACCACCGAGGGGCAGTGGTCTTTTGACATCGAATCTGACTTGGTCTCCTTCCGGATTTGTCCAGTCAACCTGATCTGTGAGCATCTTGTGACACTCCTCCATCTAGAACTGAAGGTGAATGACATCCGGGTAGAAAGCTTTAACAACTTCATAAGCCTGCCCTTCAAAATCTGCTTGTGTAAGCTCGGTCTTGTTCATTTGTCGGCAGTACCACTTCATGAAAGTCGTCATGTCTCCAGTCTTTGCAAGCAATGAGTTCTCAGCAGGGGTTTCAGAAGTTGAAACCAACGCAGAAGCCCAGTTGTTCTCTACATCTGACACATTGGAAGACGGAATGATCCAAGCAGGTTCAGGAGTCGCTGGTCTTTCCTCTTCTGGTAGTGGTTTCCACCAGTCTTTTCGCGAGTCAGCTTTTGGTAGGTGATCATTCCCGGAGTCTTCATCATCAGACAAATGTACCTGCTCGTCGGGAATGGAATCCTCATGCATCAGAGAGTCTGTAGGAGATAATTCTTGAGCCCCAGAGACCCCAGCTGACTCATATCTAGTGTCAGATGTAGTCCAAGCCATAGATTGTGATGCTAAAGCTGCAGTCTTGGACGAACTTAGAGCGTTACTGCCTTGTTGCTGAGCAGATCCAGATGTACCAGTAGATGGAGGAGGTGGAGGTGGCGGTAACTGAGAAGACCCTGATGCTCCTGAAGTACCTGGAGCACCAGATGCACCTGCTGGAGGAGGTGGAAGAGGTGGCTATGAAAGAGGATACCCAGAAAGAGTTCTTGGTACGTCACGTCTCTTTATTCTTTTTTTACGAGCTTCCTCCTTATCAGCTAGATGTTGATTTGAATAATCTAACTCTAATGACTTCCGCAGAGCCTCATATAAGTCATTGTGAACATCATGAGCCTTGTAGGAGTTGTCTTTAAACATCCATTGTTAAAGAATTTCCTTCATATCAACAGTAGGCAGATCCCTGAAGCGAGCTCGAAGTGGAGCTTGCATTGCCCAGTCTACTACATCAGTGACTATCTCATCCACTGCTTGGCTCACCTTGTGGGGAATATTAAGATTCTCCAAGTTGTATAGCCGGATCCCTTGTTTGTCTAACCTTTCCTCCAGGGCTAAGTTTTTTTGTATCCGATCCGCCATATGTTGTTCGAGTTCACCTATGCGCTTCACTAAAATTGGATTTGTGGTGCTTTGTTGTGGTTGAGGTGGTGGTGGTGGAAGAGTGGTTGTTGTTGTCATGATTGCTGAGATTGTTGCTGTTGGGAGAAGAGAGTCAGATTGTGACTTTGTAAGGTTAATAACCGGAGTGGTCATTGGAGGAACCGAGGTGGTGTCTTGATGAATGAGGACCGAAACCATTGACTGAACCTCTGCTTCAGCATTAGTTTTCCCTGGCTCTTCTTCCTGTGGCTTCTCCATGAAGAACTGATCAGCGAAGCTGAGATCTTTTTCAAGGTTTTGTAGAGAAGACAGGGTTCTAGAGGAGCTTGCAGGTTCTTCAAGAATCATCTGATCATTAGTTGGCAGCTTGAGGTTCTCATGAACATTTGGGTAAGCAGTTGTGGTAAACTCCTCATCCATTTACTTAGGTTTTTGTTGAGTTGAAGCATCAGTGGCCTCCAAATCCATGTGTTCAAGGTTTAGTCCAGCAGGAACCACATGACTTGATTGAGGTTGAGATTCTACAGCATCACCAGGGTTTGATCCAGCCTGGTCTTCATCTTGATCACAAGGGTTTGGTCCAGCCTGGCCTTCATCTTGATTACCAGGGTTTGGTCCAGCCTGGCCTTCTTCTTGATCTCCAGTATTGATCTTAGGCACTTCGTTATCAAATTCCGTTTCACTATCGGTCAGAGCTAGTTCCGCATCCAGGGAAGGAGATTCAGCATGTCCAGAGGCCTTAGTGGGCATAGGAGTGCGCCTCTGAAAGATAAATTGATCTGCAGAGCTCTTCTTCTTTGGAGTCTGAAGGGTGAGAAGATCATGAGCAGCTTGTTTATCAACGACCTTATCTTTTCCCTTTCCTTGTACATCCGGAAGCCGTTGAATTCTCTCAGAGTCAGGTTCCCTAAGTACGACTGGATGAGCTGGTCCATGAGTTCGTTCCCCTTGTTCCTTGAGGCTTAGTTCTACAGCCCGTTGAAGGTTTGCTTCTTCCTTATTATAGGCAGGTTCCTCAACCAGAACACCTTCATCACTAGGTTCATCAATCAACTTGAGAGGGCTCTTTGTTACACGCTTCTTTGTCACCTTACCCACTTTAGATCGTTTGGTGGGAGATTGTACATCAGATGTCTTCTTGACCAGTTTACGCTTTTTACCTTGATCTTTCTGGGAGGGTTCGGTTGGTGTCGGTGTTGGTTTGGATGGTTGAGATAAAGTGGTCTTAGGTTTTTTGTCATCCGCCTTATCGTGTTCTTCATCCAGATAACGTTGATACTCAGCGACATGCTCTAGATATCCATTGTAGTATGGTGCTCTTTTAATTGTATCAGTAAGAAGAGTATCAGGTATCGGCATACCGAATATTTCCCTGCTATCCTTTCTAACGTACCTGAGAGTGTTCAGAACGTTTTCCTCATGTGAGTAGTGAAGAGTTGAACCAGTTCTAGGATGTATGTCGTGTTTGGTTTTCAGGTGATGGATGATTAGTTTGGTGAACCTGACGTTTGGAATAAGCAGATGAGCGGTCTTCTTCTTTCTACGAGAGGTTGTAGTAAGATTATTCCTGTCAGTGAGGAAGGTTTGTATGGATTGAACAAACTCTTCCCAAATCCTTTCAGCATAGTCAATGTTAGAGCAATGAATGATACCCCAAAGAATCTAAAGCACAGGATGTCTTAGCCTGTCATATCCAGCAGTTTTGCCTGTAAGGCGCATATTGATCATAGACAAGATAGCTCTCCATGGTTGATAGAGAGCATTGACAGACATTGCTGACATGTTCCTAAGTGTATTGGGGTATCCCAAAGTGTTGACATACTCAATGACAGTATCACTCGAAGGTGAAGCCACAAAAGGATTGTCATCATTGGCTGGAGGGATATCGAGAGCATCTCTAAGAATATCTTTGTAAAGCTTGAACCATTGCTCATCCAACTGACAGCTGTACAACCCAGTAGATGAGTCAAAACACATGGTGTCCTAAAACTGATGAATGTAGATAGCCGGAATCATAGAGGATGCTGTGAAAGCCCTGAAGAAATTGGTGTTTTTTAGCATGGCCACAACAATCGGGAAGATAGGATTCCTCTGAGACTTCTGTACATCAAGTACGCAGTTACTCTTGTCGATGGGCACCTATTTGCTCGACGGCAAAATTTGATCATCCGTTTTGGTTGGTGGTGCAATAGCAGGAGCTTGTTCAGCAGGAGCATCATTCGCAGGAATGTTCATGTGAGCCATAGTATCTGCACAAGTAGACCCAACAGCAAGACATACATACAGATATATGATGTTAGTTGGGAGCAATTGCTCAAAGGGAAATCAACCTTGGAACGAGTTGACCTAAAGATATTTGACAAATTGCTAAACCAGACTAATGACAACTTGCTAAGTGATCCTATTAATGATCCTCAACTCGCTACAGACAACTCGCTAGACCACTTAACTCGCTACCAAATTGGTTTCAATTTGAAATAGAGAGTTAAATATTATAGTAAATAAAAATCTTCTTTAACTCGCTAAGGGGTAGCGAGTTGCCTGCATACAATTAAATAAATAGAGGAAATTCAACTCGCTAAGGACAACTAGCTAATGACAACTCGCTATGAATATTCTTATTAAAATACTTAACTCGCTATTAAATTTAGAAAAATTGAAATGGCGAGTTGAATATTTTAATAAAAATAAAATCTTCATCAACTCGCTACTGGTTAGCGAGTTTCCTGTTCATGATAATATAATATTATTAACTCGCTAACCTTCATTACAACTCGCTAATAAGCAACAACAGAAACTCGCTACCAAGAAAAAATCCTAACTCGCTACATAGCACAAAACAATTCGCTAAGGCCTAACATCACACAAACCAGCAAAGGGGATCAAGAAAGCACATGAATAACGCTTAGACTACATTATCAACCTCTTAGCAATATTCAGTAACCTCAAACAATAACATCGAAATTTTGACCCTAAAAAGTCAACATAAGCCACGAAAATCAACAAGATCCCAAAATAATGAAAGTAAATCCAATTTAAACACAAACGAGGCATCATTTATTCATCCTAAACCTATCCCAGGAAATACCATATCATTCCAATCATTAACGAAGATTTAGATGATAAATAAAGGCGAAATCATTGATTTTGAGCGATTTAGAGTGATTAAGCCAGCCACGATCTGGATATATGATGTTAACAGGATATAGAACATTATATAAAAGGTACCTTAGCAAGAATGGACACATAAATCACAAATCAAGATATGCTTCAAAGTAGCGAGTTACGAGAGATTTTAAGAAAAGTTTGACTGAATTTTGCAAGGTTTGACAAACAGTAACTCGCTAGCTCTTTTTATACCTTTTAAGATTCACATATTGTTAGTTTTGGTCCCTACACATACAAAGTCACCGGACCGATCTAACAGGAGGAGTGGGAGTGTAAGAATACACCACATACACACACACACACTACCAATCCGAACTCACCCGACACTATATCTCTATATGTAAGGGGACAAGTTTCAGAATAAAAGGTCATCTCCCCTTATCTCTATATCCGGACCTTATAGTGTAAGAAACATTTAGCAAATATCACACAAGCCTAGGAAACATTTAGCAAATATCACATAAGTCCCTAAACACACAAGTTATTGACAAATTTGGCCCTTTGAGTTAAAATAAATTTAACTCCTCTTCAAAATGTAACCCCGTTAAATACAAAAACCTTTTATCAATTAATTATTTGATGAATTAAAATGCCCGTTAGATGTCATAAATTTGAAAACACTCTCCCCCTCAATCAATGACCCGTTTTCTATTTAAAGAGCTGTAGTCGTTGATTGAGTGTCAAATTTTGAAAAAATTCAAGTCCGATTGATTTTCAAACAACATTTTCCACCGTTGGTAACACAAATAATTTTCTGAAGAATCATAGACGAAAAATCATTTGGTTAAAGAAAGAAGACTTCTCTTCTATATCAAGAAATAATGCACTGAAACGTACATTAGATCGAGGGTGCACGGATATAAAGTAATCCATGCCCGGGAGAAATTAATCACCCGTTGTCAGGAACAACCGTCTTTTTGGCGACATGCGTTCCTCAATTTGAAAAGCGGGCTGCAGTCTGAAATAACTGCAAGCCATAAAGACATGTTTTGAAAAGTTTGAACTTTCGTTCGAGATTCATTTAAAGACCCGTGTCATTATTGAATGACATTTCTAGGTCCGTAAATGTTATCGATAAACAGGAGACATGTCTTGAAAAACTATCTTTGGTATTTTCTATTTTTTGATTTTTTTAATGGTTTTGTAGGTTTTATATTTTTGTATATTCTTTTTGGTTTTTAATATGTATATACAGTAGAAACTCTATAAAATAATACACTTGGGACCACCAAAATTTATTAATTAAAAGAGTTATTAATTAATCGATAAATTAATAATTATTAATTTATATATTAATTAATATTTTATTAATTTATAGTATACAAATGGTTGGAAGAAAAATTCTCTATATATTAATTAATATTTTATTAATTATTGTATACAATGCATGTATATCAAATGAACGGCCCAATTTGAAAGAAACCTTCAATCTCCCACCTTATTATGCTTCTTGTGTTCAATGTATCACTTTATGGACATTAAAAATATTTTCTATATAAATACAAGATCAAAATAGGTTAACACAAACAAATCATACACACAACATGGCTTCCCATCTTAAAGGTGTGAAAAAAACAACAATGACAGACGAGATTCGAAGAGCATTATGCAAGCACAACAAGGATAATCCAAGTCTCACTCAAAAGCAATTGCAAGAATGGGTTCATAGTAACTATTTAAGATGCATTATCGTCGTCGATTTTATAGAAGTCTTTTGGAGGGTTATGAATTAGGGGTTCCAAATCCAGCAAAAATAAATGTATTAGATGCAATGAATCTTGCAATTTCAGCATGGACTATGGATGTTAGTGCAAATACAATTGCGAACTGCTTTCGTCATTGTAAACTTCGATCAACAGATAACATGACTTTTGAGAACTCAGATGAAGGTGGTGAAAGCACTCAAGAACTCCAGAATTTGATCAAAGAGTTGGGTTATCGCAATGCAATGGATGTCGAAGATGTTCTGACTCACCCAGAAGAAAATGTAGTTGCACAGTTGTTGACTGATGAAGAAATTATTGAAAGCGTTATTGGAATTAATAAAGATGATATCGATGAAGAAGATGATGAAAGTTCTACAATGGAACCCCCTTCGCGAAACGAAGCTATTAAAGCGGCAATCACATTGAACAATTTCTTGTTGAGCTATGAGAAAACAACACCAGAAGTTCTTACCATGCTAAGGAAAATTAGAGACGAGATTCAAGGGGAAATTGATTTCAACAAAAAACAAAAGACAATTGAGTCATTTTTCAAGAAACCTTCATAAATCATTCATGTAATATGCTATATATAAGGAATTATTAATTTATATTTTATATGGGGTCTAAAGAAATTATCAAAAATGTATTATCTTATAATTTTAGCGAATTATTAATTTAGCACCCTATCCCCGAGTCGGGACCGGCAAAAAATATTATCTTAGAGAGTTTATTAAATAATCGAGTATTAATTTATCGAGTTTCTACTGTATGTGGATGATATACTACTCATAGGAAATGATATCCTAACATTACAGAGTGTAAAAGACTGGTTGGGGAAATATTTTGTTATGAAATATTTGGGAGATGCAACATATATTCTTGGTATAAAGATTTACAAAGATAGGTCAAAACGTCTTATAGGACTTAGTCAGGACACGTACTTAGATAAAATTTTGAAAAGATTCAAAATGGAGAATTCTAAGAAAGGGAATCTACCCTTACATTATGGCATAAAGATTAGTAAGGATCTATGTTCGAAAACTGATGAAGAACTGGACAGAATGAGTCGAGTCCCATATGCTTCGGCTGTAGGATCGATCATGTATGCCATGACATGTACAAGGCTTGATGTCTCTTTTGCTTTGAGCATGGTAAGTCGACATCAGTAGAATCCTGGTGAAGGTTATTAGACGGCTATAAAGAATATACTTAAGTATTTAAGAAATACTAAAGACAAGTTCTTAGTTTACGATGGAGAAGAAGAACTCAGAGTGACTAGTTATTGTGATGCAAGTTGGCAAACAGATAAAGATGATAGTCATTCACAGTCTGGTTGGGTATTCTTGCTGAATAGGGGAGCGATGACATAGAAAAGTTCAAAGCAAGATACAATGGAAGAATCTACATGCGAGTCTGAGTATATTGTAGCTTGTGAGGCTTCAAAGGAAGCTATCTGGATGAAGAATTTCATTGGAGATCTTGGAGTTGTTCCAACAGTAAAGACCCCATTGAAATATTCTGTGATAATGAGAGTGCAATCGCCTTGACTAAAGAACCCAAGAATCACAGAAAGTCAAAGCATATTAAAAGAAAATACCATTTTGTTCGAAGCAAAGTAGAAGAAGGACACATGATTGTGAAGCACATACGATCAGAGGATAATCCAGTTGATCCATTCACAAAGGCATTGGCTAAGTCCATACAGTCTGGTCAACTGGAGTCCCTAAGGGGTCCTCATCCAGTTTAAGTCGATCCAACCACATGGTGTATCACCCCAAAAAACAGGGGGGTATCACACGAATCCAACACCAAATTTCATTAAATTTCTAGAGCAAATTTTATTGATTAAGGATTTTGTGAAGAAACTTGTAAACCTAGGAAAAAAAGACATTTGTCCAATCATTGGACATTGAAAATTTAGAACTCATCTCATTGGAAAATATGTCACATGCTTTAGGGTCGGTCGAGGCAAATATGATATCATCTACATATATTTGAACAAGAAAAATATGTTTGCCTGTTTTCCGAGTGAATAGTGTCAGATCAACTGCACCTTTGGAAAATTTGTTGTCCAGAAGAAATCATGACAAGATGTCATACCACGCCTGAGGAGCTTGCTTTAAACCATACAAAGCCTTCTTCAAACGATAAAATGTGTCAGATGGTCCGGATCAATGAACCCCTCTGGTTGACAAACATAGACTTCTTCCTTCAATTCACCATTAAGAAATGATGTCTTGACATCCATTTGATAGATGGTCATGTTTTTACTAGCTGCATTGGCGATGAAGATTCTTATAGCCTCGATGCGTGCAACCGGTGCAAAGGATTCCTCAAAATCAATGCCTTCCTCTTGTCTATATCCCTTGGCCACTAACCGTGCCTTGTTTTTTAGAACATCACCGTACTCGTCAAGCTTAACTTTGTAAATCCACTTGAGAGCAATTATCATGACACAGTCTGGTTGAGGTACTCATTCCCATACTTGAAGTCGATCAAATTCATAAATCTCATCTTGCATGGCTTGAAACCAACAATCTTTAGTTATTGCAGATTTGAATTTCTTTGGTTTAACTTTTGACAGTACAGAGTTATACAAGCACCATAAGGCATCGGTTGCAAGTTGTTTTCTGGTGGATATCGGTCGAGATGGGTTACCAATGACGTTATCAAGTGGGTGATCCTTGCTCCATTTTCTGAGATGATGAAGTGTTTGAGTGACATAGGTTGATTCTGCTGAATTAACATCCCCGGATGATGATGCTTCAGAAGTAGGTTCCGGAGTAAATATGTTTATAAAGGGATTGTTGTCAATAGGAGTAAATGGATTTTCTTCCATGAGAGTAGATTCAGCTACAACGCCTTGATGTATACTTGGAGATTGTAATGCCGAAGATGACGGTGAATAACTTGGAGAAGGTGCATCTTGATCAATGGTAGTAGATGAAGGTGTACCGGCTGAATTGACTAGAATTAGAACTGCTGGAGTAGGAGAAACTGGTCCTTCAATACGAGGAGGTTCCAGGTATTCATCAAACATTGGTTGAAATAAAATCTCTAGTTCTTTATTTGTGGGGGGTACATAAGGTAATGCAGGAACCGGATTTGGTACGAGCCCTTAACTTATCTGTCCAGGTGTCAGAAACATAGGAGCGGGTCCTGTACTGAGTTGCATAGGAGCCATTTGCTCAGTTAGCTCATCGAATTAAACGTGAATAGTTTCCATAATTTGTCGGGTTCTTTTGTTGTAGATTATATACCCTTTCCTGCTAGGTGCATAACCAACGAATATTCCAATATCAGCTGTTGGTTGTAATTTTCCAAGATCTTCGTTGTCATTTGGAGGGTAGCAAAGAGCACCAAAGACACAGAAAAAGGTAAGATCAGGCTTCTTATCATGCACCAGCTCATATGGGGTTTTGTTATGAAGTGTGTGAATGAGGGATCGATTTTGGGTGTAACAAGCATTAGCCATAGCTTCTGTCCATAGAAACATCGAAGCCTTGGAAAATATCAACATTGTCTTAGCGGCCTCTACAAGAGCACAGTTCTGTCTTTAGACAACGTCGTTCTGTTATGGAGTCCTTGGAACTATCTTTTGGTGAAAAATGCTGACACGTTCATAATATACAGTCAAATCTTTATTGACAAATTCTGTGCCATTATCGGTATGGATGTATCTAATAGTTTTGTTGTGACCGACTTGTATTTGCTTCAGAAATTTGATGACGACCTCTGGGGTTTCATCTTTCGATCTCAAAAACTTAACCCAAGTAAACCATTTACATAATACTTTATTCCATTATCTCAGATTAAGTCATAAAACACCCCCCCCCCGCATCATCCATAGTTTGTAATATATGTTCCATTTTCTCTTGAGCTTGCGCATGACTCATCATTGTTATACTCCATTCCTGATACTGTTTCTTAAAGCTTCTTCTTAAGTTCACATCAACTAAAGCTCGTACTCACTCGTATGCCTGATAATGGAGTTGGTTTTAATAATGTAATGGGTTCCAGGTAAATTCCCTCCATTATAGTAACCATCTTCTTTCCAGCTACATGTTGGCCATTCCGAACACCCAGTTTTATAGTTGAAAGGATCGCAAGTATGTTTGACTGGTTTCGGCTCTGTCCAAACTCTAGTGTCAGTCCATGGTTTCTCATCAACCCATGAAAACATCCTTATTCCATTCATAGATCCATCATTTTTTGTAGCATCATAGTCCCTTAAACCCCGTAAAATAATCCATTGTAAGTATGTCCGGATCTACCTTAGAAAGATAATAAAATTCGTGAATGCGAACAGATAGGTTCTCATTATCAAATATATTAGTGTCGATTCGAAACACTTCAGTAATTTCATCTTCATCATCGAAAGATTCCTCATCAGTAAGCTCAACTTCATCATCTCCTCTGATCCAATAAATGCATAATGCTTTTATATATACTGAATATCATCTCTTGTTAATTGAAAATTTTTTGATCTTAACCATTCAATAAATGCAACATCAGACGGATCATACCCCATATCATCATCAGTTTCATCCTCCAAATCATCATCCATTACAGGTTAAATGGATTTTAGCAACTTTTAACTTATATGTGAATAACTTTGCAGTATCCCATCCCGCTTAATTCGGCGACTTCCATGTTAAATTCTCAAGTGATGTGTTTGCAAGTGATCGAAACAATCTTTGACTTTACGTCCTTAATTTTCTCGAACTCTCTTTTGATAACCTTTGTCATTCTTACTGAAAAATATCCAGAAAAATTATAGTAGAACAGCGAGAAAGGTATATATCAAAAAAATTTTAGGCTTAAAATCGGAGAATGGGAAAAGAATTTATCAGAAGATTCGAAACGCCGTATCCAATGAATTGGATACCGTATTAATCTTTAGGTATGAATACGTTGTATTGGACAGAGAACTGGATACGCCGTATTCGGTGGGATTGGATACGCCGTATTCAACTGTCGACTAGAACAGTATATTCAAGAAAAACAATTAAATACACAAACAATTAAACACAAAAATATACAAGCAAACAATTAAAGACAAATATACAAAATATACAGATAATACAAAAATTTACACTATTGTTTGGGATTTTAAAGTCACAAATAGTTTGTACTGCAAGCATAATTTTAGTAGCCGGCGACGCGCGTGATACATGAAATATGCTAAGTGTTGGAAACTGCTTGTACTAATCAGTTAGTACTGCTAGAGTAAACTTAGTACTGCTAGAGCAAAGTTAGTACTGCCAGTACTAACTTAATACTGCTGAAGGACTTAAGACTGCTGGTGAAGACTGAATAAAAAGGTAACATATTCTTTATACAGGCTAAAGAATCGATCAAGGATTGGGATCAACAACTAATCTAAATTACACTAATCCTAAGGGTTAGATCTAATCTAATGTTAAAAACTAAAATACAAAAAAAAATCAATGACTATTTTTACTCCCCGCAGCGATGCCAAAACTGATGGTGCTATCGTTGTAATGGTATATTTTAAGAGAATAAGTTTTTAAATTTATATTTTGCCGACTCAACCAAAAACAACACTTTAATGGCAGTGTACCCGATCGGTAGTAATTTTCGTGGTTAGTGGGTGTCAATCCTGAGAGCGAGGTTAAATCTATCAATTATTAATATCTTGGTTATCTAATCTATGTTAATTCTATTCTAATCCTATGTTAAACCTATGTCAGTCTAAATCCTAATTCTAATGGAAAAGGGGGGTTTTCAGCCTGAGAGACTGGCACGGTTTGGTTGGTGACTACAATCAATTCAAGAAACTGTTACCCACGCAAGCTAATTAAGAAAGTTAAAAGAGCGATCGAACCTTATATAAGAAAACTGTATTAACCATTATTAATCCGATTAGACTGTTGGTTTGTTTATTTAGTGCAATGATTTCTTCTCTTGAGGTGGCATATCATTCTTAAGACTTAGGCTTACATCATCCTAAGACCTAGACACATTAATTCTGTCACAATTAAAGCATCTGCATAAAGCATCCTTATTTGCTGATTAGAATCCTAGTAGGGATTAAAGCAATGTTGAACTAGTTAAGACCCTAGCTCATAGAGAACTTTACCCCCTTACTGCTTAATGGCAACTATACACTAGTTAACATCTTGTCCAACTATCCAATGAATCAGAACATTATTTGTTGAATTGATCTAGGTCACTCTAGTCAACAAGAACAATAAACATTGGCAATATCCAATTAACTATTAACCTGAAGCGGTATTCTAGACACAGACTTAGAAGGACAATATTTGGAATTGTGATTGTTTTTCATATGTTGTTAGGTATTGTTGGTTATTGTGTTGTTCTTAATTTTGGTTGTTTTGTGGGGTGGGGAGTTGGGGGTTAAATTTTTTTGAGAGTGTGTTGTATTATTTAATTTGTTTGTTTTGGTTGGTTTATTATTATGTGTGTTTGTTTTTGATGATATATATTGGCTTGGTTGTAGTTTTGGATTTTTATTGTGGTTTTATGAATTAATGTTGTATATTGTTGTGTATTTGGATTGTAATTGATGTAGTTATTTTAATTAGTTTTTTTGGTTTTTGAGATTGTTGTATGATTGTGATATTTTAAAATTTTGTTGACCGGTTTGTAGTCTGTTAATTAATCTAGGTGGGTTTGTTATGTGTTTGGTGGATAGTGTTGGGGAACTATAATTATTTATGGTTAAGAATGTGATTATTAGATTGATTTAATCATGTTGTCATTGGAGTTTTTTCATTGAAATTAAATGTTTGTTTTTAGATTAATTTTTATTTAATTGATACTATGGGTTTATATTTACTAACAAACGTAATAAGAAGACAAAAAAAGGCAAGGTAGACGAAAAAACAAAGAACATAAGATACCAAAATAAAAGATCGAAAAATTATAAACACAATCACAATTCAAATAAGTTCACTAAAAAGACCATAAACCGAATATTATACAATAGAATCATCAATCCGAAACAAGAATGAACATAAAACCATCCATATTTGTTGAATCAAGTAATTAAAAAAATAAACATAAAAAAAAAAAAATAACAGACCACAAAAGAAATATAAAACATATTACAAATAATAGTTAAAAAACAATAATTCCAGTGTCATGCTTGAACCCAAAAGAAAAATCAAAATAAAGCATATAAAATTTGTTTTAGATGAAACAATTAATACTAGAGTATAAATTACTATATAAGAGGCGCTTATCCTGACTCTAGATCTGCATTTGTCCACTTAGGTAAACCAGTATGAATGATAGGACCGCATACAACAGCACAAAAACCAATTATAAATTGATAAACAAGAAAACAAGCATATACTCGATAAATCAAGAAATCGATATAAACAAATACCAAACATTCAGATCTTCATAATAATGGCTAATACCCAAAGGTATTAGCCTTCAAACGTCATAATAAATACAAGAGTAATAATTTAGCCAAGGTAAACTAACCGAGTTAACGAATGATACCAAAAACTGAACGATTACTAAAGTATATGGAATTACACGATGTCTCCTATGGAATTGAATACGTTGCTCGACCTCTTCTGCTCTTTTTCTCCTCTAAAAATCGACTTTTGTGGTTTAGGTATCGAGAATATGATTTAGCACACTTAAAAACTCATCTTTGGTTTCTATTTATAAAGTTTGAAGTCGTTCCAATACGGCGTATCCATGGTTGGATACGGCGTATTAGGGATTTCTTGAAGTAGGGACCACGTTTGATATCTTTCAGAATATTATATTGATTTCATATCTTGAATACGGCGTATTGAGTCCTCTGGATACGACGTATTGATCTTTAATATTCTGTGGTCTTTGGTGAGTGCAGGCACGGATACGCCGTATCTTCTTGATGGATACGGCCGTATTGGTCTCAGAATTAGTATTCTTCATACTTATCTTCATTTAAGCTTCAGAATTCGCGCCTTTTGCTATGTTTCACCAATTACTCCATAATTACTGCATTTCTCAAATAAAAACGATTAAGTAACAAATCTTTGCAATAACTATACAAAATAGGTTAATATCGTGGGATAAACGATGCTATAAAATAGACTTTATTTGATGTCATCAGTAACCAAGTGGGTCACTTACCTGAAATTGTACGGGTAGAAGCTGCTAATTAAAAAAAAGAACCAAGGCCACTTGTTTAAGTGTGGAGATCCTAACCACTTTAAGGAGGAATGTCCAGGAAAGATCGAGCCCACTACCCTCAAGGAAATCACCAAACCCGATGCTACTAATCGAAGAAAGAAACTCAACCCGTAACAATAGAACCGACACAAGGTAAGCTTTTGGCCTAGGAGTTGCTTGATGCCGCACAATACCCGAACATTTGTAACGGTACATTTCTCTATAAACCAATCATTTCGCTACTGTTTGTTTGATTCTGGTGCAGATTGTAGCTTTATATCTACAACTTCTTGCCATTATTAACATAACCGTAGTGTTATAAGCCCCGGTAATGAATGTGGAAATATATACGACGTAAAATACGATTTCATCAAATCAAGCGTTAAATGTTAAGAGTAATGTAACCACATAAAAGTGACTCAATAAATAATTAAGAGAGTCTAATATCATACGTTTGCTCTCGGTTACTGACCTTAAAATTGACGGATGTCATAGTTTTCCCCTGTTAAAGGGAATTTTGTCTTGAAATTTCAGTTGCTCGTCCTAAGCCGTAGCCTCGCGAACAGTTGCGGATACTTGCGCTTCATCTCGTCTTCTCGTTCCAAATAAATTTTGGTCCTCGTCGGGAATTCCAATGAACTTTTACAATAGGAATCCGTGTCTTTTTCAGTTTCTTGACCTCACGTTCCATGATTTCCATAGGTTACTCAACAAAATGCAGTTTGTCGTTGATCTTGACTTCTTCTAACGGTACGTGCAAGTTTACGTCAGCCAGGCATTTCTTTAAGTTTGACACATGAAACGTGTCAAGAACTCCTACAAGTTCTTGTGGTAAGCGCAGCCGATAAGCTATTGGACTGACTCATTCGACAATCTCGAATGGTCCTACATATCTCGGTGAAAGATTGATTCTCTTACCAAAACGTACCACACATTTACTAGGCGATACCTTGAGTAGTACTTTATCACCAATGCTGAACTCTAACAGCTTTCGTCGATTGTCAGGATAGCTTTTCTGGCGATCTCGTGCGGCTTTTAATCTTTCCTTGATTTGCACAATCTTATCAGTAGTCTCTTAGACAATCTCCGGTCCAATTAGCTTGCTTTCTCTTACTTTTTCCCAGGCTATGGGCGTTCGACACCTCCTACCATACTGCAAGTGTCTTTTAGTAGCTCGAATGCCGGTCCAACGAGAATTTCTTCAGTCAGATCTTTGATGTTGAGCCGATTCAGGACAAATGCAGAGAAGTCAAAAGAGGTATCCATGAGCTCATCGAATGAAGTACGAGGTTCTTTAGCACGAGCAACTTGACTAATCCATGTCTAAGGATTTCGGAAGTCAACATGTTGTCTCTTATTCCAATCAGAATCAGGAGTTAGTGGTCTTTCGGGTTTCTTGAATCAGTCATCCTTGGTAACCTCCTTGTCAGCGGGTTGTTCATCAATGTTACCCGTGTCAAACTCTTGATCCTGTTGCACTCCCGAGTCATAAACTGTATGACCTGGCTCCTCTGCATGGGCAGACTTCCCAGAATGCTTATGTTGAGATTGGGAGGACATCGTTGAGTGCTTGAAGACTTCTATCCTTTGACCTTAATCACCTGGATAATCTCAGCTTATATGCTTGAATTTTCCATCTTTCGCCTTCGTTCTGATCCAACAAAGGGTCTCGATCTATGTCATTGTCATCTTGACTCCTCTTCAACGTAAATACTTCACTATATGAATTAAATAGATCTTTGTCAGTGTTGTAAGACTCGAATAGTGCATCATAAAGCTTCTTTTTATAATCAGCTCTAAGATGTGATTTGCTTTCCTCCGTCATATTCTAGAAGAATCTTTGTAAGATCAAATTCGGAGAGTGATGCGGCCGCCTCATAATAAGACTTTGGTTGTGAGGAAGACCTTGTCAAGACTGCAGCTTCTAATGATTCTATACATTTTCTCTATCACAGATGTTTCAAAAGTCCTTATACTGCTTGATGAAGAATCTAAGGAAGTTAGTGTTTTAACTTCTTCTTTAATAATAGCTCTCATTGGAACGCATTTTTTTCTATGCATTGTTTAATACAAAAATAAAAATGTTTTTCTCTTATTTGCATCTCATTTGTCTCTTGAACGTCTATAAAGAAACACATGGTCAATACGTCGTTTCAAACATGTTCAATTAAAGCTACATCAAAATAAGGAGACTTTGGGTTATCTCACATATATCTATTTTCTATTTTTTATTTTTTTTCAAGATAACCGCACCTCCAACATCATATCTTACAATTTTTTTCTTTCTTAGATAACCGGTTCCCTTGGATTTTAAAGCCGGTTCTATTAGAACTGGCAGAACCGGCAACACTGTACTGCAGTACATTTAAATTCGAATTTCTAATCTTTACCACAACAAATCCCCTCCAAATCAAGCCTATCAGTCCTAGGGGTTTAGAAGTTGACTCTAGGTAAATCCAACTATTAGATCTTCTCCAACATATCAAGCAATGCATTAAACTCTAACTTTTTTTCTATAAAAGCTTATTCCAAACACTAGTTATCATATAAAAAAGAACTTGAAAATGCCTAAAGACAAGAAGCCTAACCTTAAGCGCACCTCTAGGATAAGTGTATGTCCTTGTTACTTCTCCAACCCTCGACCATTGTACCCTCCTTATCATGCTCTATCACCACCCACCGATTATCAATCGGCTCCTCCATCGTCTCCAAATGTTTCACCACCGCTTTCCCCTATAATTACTAAGGGAATTTCACCAAGCAAAATCTTACTCACCCCAAAGTCATCACCATCACCCTTGACCTCTCTACTCCTCCATTTTCTCCTCAAACTTTCTTTGACTCACTAGAAGATCTTCCTCCTAAAACAGCAAACCCTCCTCCACCTAGACCATCCTTTGACACCATTGAACGCTTGGCCAATGAACCTCCACCTCTTCTGGCTATGGAACCACCTCTTTCACCATTTCCCCCACAACTTCCCACATTTTCCTTAAATCCTACTTCAAACTTCCCGCCACTTCCGCCATTAGGACTCAACAATCCTTTTCCTTTGCTAACTCATGAGATGTTTTGTAAACATTGCCAACGAATCCACGTTATTATAGAAAACCTTCGGGATGAAATGTGATTCATTCCTAATTACATCCTAGACCGTCTCAATGTTCTTGCGCACAATTACTATACTAGGTCATTAGAAGTAGAATAAATCATATTTCGTTAAGAATCTCTTGCTTTTTTAAGGATATGTTGAATAAATGATGTCACACCCCGCCAAGGCGGAAACACGAGGCGTAACTTCATGAATATCATCACAACACAATGGTGTCAACAATAGAGAATCACTACATGCATAACTAAATATAAAAGACACGATGTGTCATGACAATGCCGAAAACAAAGGATCTGCATCTTGTATTAATGAAAAAGGGGTCTCATCAATACAAAGACAATGTCTCGCAAACCTATTAAAACTAATAACATTCAAGAATTCCTGCAAACAAATACGAGACGAAATCAAATGAAAACTTCCAATGCCAGCCTAATGGTCTCTCTAGCCACTTTTATTAACTTCAACACCTTCATAACGCTCACCTGAAAATGATGCTTAAGAACGTCAACACAACGGTTGGTGAGAGTCATAGGTTTACGACACACAATTCAAGCTTTAAATAAATTATTGTGATTAATAAAAACAAAACATGGCAGGACAATTAAGCTGACTATTATACATGCTAATCATGCATTCGTCTAAACAATCACCATTGGGACGGAACGTGTCCCCCGATCCAAACTACAAAGTTCGTCTTACAGTCATGGATAGGAATGTTATCCCCGATCCAAAGACTCTTGGTACCGTATCCACACAATAACATACCCACACAAAGTAGGCGAAACCAACATACCCACAAAGTAGGCGAAACCAATACAATGTCATACGGCATGCAACACACAAACATATAATAGCTACATAAAAGTACATGCGTCAACTAAAACCACATAATCAAAGTAATTACAACATTTCAAAACATATTTTGCATCATTTCCATCCCAAGAAAACGTATTAAAATGGGACTATGAAACTCACCTCATGATCAGCTACTTGATAAAATCTTGCGCACAATCTAAACACAACAAAAACATT
>BQNB010005414.1:14841-43757 GCA_026074375.1 Tanacetum coccineum | reverse complement strand
AAGTTCGAATCTAAATTTTACAAACAAACATAAAACTTAAATTTAAAAAGCGGTAAACTATTCAACCCCCCTTCTAGTTTTCCACAGAGAGATTGATTTAACCTCGAGGGTTGGGTGACTTCAATTGGCAAATCTTTCGTACGTGTATGTTACTTGCTTGCATAGTCCATAAATGGGTATTATTTTTGAAACTTGATGTGACCGTTGACCAAACCGTATCTAATGATGTTTTGTGAATTGTTGATTTTAAAACTGTGAATTGCAATAACGAATTTGTGTGTTGAACAAATGTCGTTGCGCGAATCATATTGACTAGGTTGTATAAATTGTTTGTGTAAACAATGGAAAAATGTGTTTTCAAATTTCATAAATCTTCCTTTATTAAAAAAATATTTTTTTATAACAAAATACATATGAATAAACTTTCTTTTTAGATAATAAGAATGGAAGGTGGTGCTATATTCTTTTCCTTCTTTTGAAATAATTTGATTTTTACTCTTCAAAATTTTTCTTGGAATTAATTTACGCATGTAACGTATGGAAAAGAAACATTTTGAGGAGGAAGGACAAGATGTCGTTTGGTCCTCAATTATGCATAACCTGATCAACTATGCATAATTTAAGAAGAACCACGCTATGTCGGATAAATCGTCACCCTTAAAACGCTTGGTAATTGAGATAAATGTTTGGGTCAAGTTTTCAGAAGGAGAAAATAATTTTTACCCTGCTACGGATTCTTATGCAAGTGACCTTACTCCTCTTGACTGCATGGAGGGAGTCTCATGCGAGTCATTATGACCGAGTCGTCCCGAAGGGGAAATACCTACGGTATTGTTCGAAACGAGTGTGTCTAGAAAGGAGTGAAGTCTAGTTCGTGGTAATGTAGATCGGCGATTGTTATGAAGACGTGTCAAGATCAAGTGTAGTCGGTGTGCTAGTAAGACAATGGTAGATTTGAGCTATCAAGGGTGTAAACCTGATACCGACACAAGAAAGGATCTTTGAAATGTAAAGATTCTCAAGGTGGTGGAAGCACAAAGATGGATTAGTAACCGAGGTTGAAAGTGGGGAATGGAGAAAGATTTCTCCCTACACCAAATGTGAGTTGTTATTGTTGTAACATCCCATGACCGTGAAAAGACTCCTTTTTCCCGAAAATGGAGAGTAGTGGTAGCAAAGTTGTAAATATACCTGAAATCGACCGAGGATTAGAATAAGGCACTAAGCGACTCCTAACTTAAGGTTAGGTATAGTGATCCTTACTCCTTGACATAACAACTTAGTGTGAATATATAAGAGCAAAAAGATTGGAGACTCTAGCTGAATGGTGACATCCGTTCCCATCTGGAGGGAACAACCAAAGTAGCTAACGCCTTAGTTGAACGATTTTTAAATTAGGAATGCACGTAAATTTATCTCGACTTGATTAGTTGAGTCATCTAAGATTTGATGCGGTGTGTTAGGACCGAGCCGATTGTGCTAGTCGCCATGTGGAAACGTTGGAGTTTTGATTTTCGTCGAACGAGCAATGAGTCCATGATGCTCAATTGTTCTTCTTGATTGTTTTCGATTTGTTTTTTTGACAACATGTGTTTTCTAGCGGGATTATCGCCGCCAAACTATGTGAAAAATGTGTTTTATGTGCTATGTGCTTTTGAATGGTAGTAAGCGCTTCTGTCGCTTTTGTGTGGCCTATAATGCGGCTTAGGACGTGAGTGAGTGGGTATACTTACTAGAATGTAAATGAAGGTGATTTGGTGAGGATATGCAAGCCTGGTAGTCCATTGTCGATTGTGGCTTGATAACCCACAAGCATGACTATGGTTGCTCAACCTAACACGTGATTAAGTCAAGATCATAATTACAAAAGCTTGACCATCAGGCAAGCCCGGTATAATGAACAATTGATCGGTTAGGGTATGAACCCGCGTGAGAAGCATAGCCATTGCTGAGGCTTCCTAATAAGTAAGCACGGTTATTTTGCTAAAACTTATAGGTCGGTACTAACTATAACTATCAGTACTAACTATTTGTACTGTCGGTACTAAGTTAGGAAAACATAAATCCTAACAGTGTTATTGTGTAGGTTGTACTATGAGTGAAGCCTGGAGGTTGTGGTTACCCATGAGGCACTCAGTTTGTGTGAGATTGATTTGACACCGAGTGTGGAATGATTCCGGTTGGTGGATCCTCCGCACGTGTATGGCACTTACTTGCATAGTCCATAAGTGGGTATTATTTTTGGTACTTGTTGTGACCGTGACCAAAATGTATCAAATGATGTCTTGCGAATTGATGATTTTAAAATTTAGGGATCGCAACAGCGAATTTGTGTGTTGGACAAATGTCGTTGCGCGAATTGTACTGATTTCGTTGTATAAACTGCTTCTGTAAACAATGGAAAATTGGTTTCTAAAATTTCATAAACTGACCTTGTGGTGTCAAACAAATCTTCTTTTCAAAAAAAATTTAAATAATAAGAATGGAAGATGGAATGATGCTATCTTCTTTTCTTTCTTTTAAAACAATCATGTTTTTATTTTTATTTTAAATTTTTGTTTATGCCAAAGAAAATGACTTACGCGTGTAGCGTATGAAAAAGGAACATTTTGACGAGGATCGACATGATGTCGTTTGGTCCTAAATTATGCATAACTTGATCAACTATGCATAATTTAGGAAGAACCACGTTATGTCGGGTAAATCGTCACCATTAAAGATAAATGTTTGGATTAAGCTTCCGGAAGAGGACAATATTTTTACCCTACTACGGATTGTTTTGCAAGTAACCTTACTCCTATTGACTGCATGGAGAGAGTCTCATGCGAGTCATTTTGACCGAGTCATTCCGGAGAGAAAATGCCGACGGTATTTTTCTGGAATGAGTGTGTCTAGAAACGTAATAAGGTCTAGGTCCTAGTGATATAGACCAGTAGTCGGAAGTGGAGATTGGATGTTGTATGTCATGTAACGAAAATTTCTCAAGAATTAGTAAAGGTATGGAGTGCCATCGAGCATGGACACGTAGACATACCCGAAAGTCATGGAGAAGTTATAAGGTGGTTAGATGCTGAGATACAAAGAAACCAGATACCGACACTGGAGAAGGGAACTTCTTGGAGTCGCAAGATTCTTAAGGTGGGTGGAAGCTGAGATGGTTAGTCCCGAGGTTGAAGGCGATAAATGGAGAAGACTCCTCATGCATTAGATGTGTGTTGCCAATGATGTATCGACTGGTGGTCGTGAAGAAGACTTCTTTCCCCAAAATGGAGAGTAGTGATAATGTAGTTTGTAATATACCTTAATCGTCAAGGGTTAGAATAAGACACTATACGATACTTGACCCACGGTCAGGTGTAGTGACCCTTACTCCACGACGTGTCGACACAAGGGTGTAAAGAGTGGCGAATTGATTGGAAACTCTAGCAAAATGGTGATGTCCGTTCCTATTACTGGAGGGACAACCAACATAGCCAACGCCTTAAGTCGAACGGTATTAAATTAGGAATGTAAGTGATTATTTTGATTCGATGATTTGATTCATCTGGGATATTACGCGATGTATTGGGACCAAGCTGATTGTGCTAGTCGCCATGTGAAAACGTTAGAATCTTTGATTTTTGACGAACGAGCAATAAGTCCATGATGCTCAATTGTTTTCTTGATTGCTTTCAATTTGTCTTCCGACAATATATGTTTTCTAGCGGGATTATCATCGCCGAATGATTTGAATTATGTGATTTATGTGCTATGTGATTTTGAATGGTAGTAAGCGCTTGTGTCGCTTTTGTGTAGTCGTGATGTGGCTTAGGACGTAAGTGGATGGGTATACTTACCCAAATGTAGATGAAGATTGGTTTGGGAGGTACGTAAGCCTGATAGTCCATTGTCGATTGTGGCTTGTTAACCCACAAGCATGACTATGGATGGCTAAAACCTAACCGTAATTTAGTCGAGATCATTACCAAGAGGCCTGACCATCCGGCAAGCCAGGTATAATGAGCAATCTAATCGGTTGGGTATGAACCCGCGAAATGAGCATAGCCATTGCTAGGGCTTCCTGATAAGTAAGCACATATATTTTGCTAAAACTTATAGAAAGCAGGCATAATTATTGCAAAGCGTGATGATAAGCTAGGTAGAAATATAAGGTCATTTTAAAATGACTAATAGGTGAATATGTGCTTAATTGAATATGTGATTTTATATGTTAGTGCTATAATGCGTTTGATGGGGTCGAGTGTACTCCGGAATATTTTTCGCAACCGGTAGGGCATTATTAAATAAGACCGGAAGGGCGACATGTGTATTTTGGTTTTGGATAATGATGAGTATTTTGGTTTTGGATAATGACGTGTATTTTAATTTTGATTGTTGGCGTATGTTTTAGTTTTGGTTAGCGACGTATGTTTTAGTTTCGCGTAGCGATGTGTGCTTTGTCTTGTCAAAATGGTCACCAAATTAAGATTTGGATTGACCTCTCATTTAAAGTCTTTCGTTTAAAACCGACACGATTTATGTTTTCCCGGATATAT
Organism: Tanacetum coccineum; assembly: GCA_026074375.1. Lineage (NCBI taxonomy): Eukaryota > Viridiplantae > Streptophyta > Magnoliopsida > Asterales > Asteraceae > Tanacetum > Tanacetum coccineum. Next base: position 39,222 of record BQNB010005414.1, on the reverse strand, counting down.
TCCGTGGCGTCTTTTGTCTTTTGTAATAAGAGTGATTGTAATTATATTTTTAATCTTGTTGGTATAAGTTACCATTTGTTTCGTTAACTTTCCATCCAAAATAGTCAAGACGAGTATTATAACGTGTGATCTTTGCGTTCGAGCACGTGAGACCGTTCAATAGTGAGGAAACCGCCTCACTGCAAGTAAAATTAAGACGAGTAAGAAAGGACGAGCACCGGGACGGCGCTCCCTTAAGGTGGGTGGAATGTAACAACCCGAGTTTTGCGACTCGTATGACGATCATGAATTCGATGTCGTAATTATTATTTTAATAGTTTATGAGAGCGAACGACGACATTTAAAATTTTATTTGTCGTAAATAATTATTTTCGTATTTTATTACGAACAAAATTTAAATATTTTTTTTTGATGTTTCACGAGTCAACGTTTGACCGCGTGTTCGTTAAACGTTTTAAGCAACGTAGAAAAATTTCGACGCACTTCGTCATTATCTTTATGATGACAATTTGTATTTTTCGTCCTTGTCCCGCGTTAGTCGAAACCGAGTCAAAACTTTATTTTGACGCGACTTAATATTTTATTAAAAGTTTTAAATTAAATTTAGTGTGACGAAAATAAATTTAGTCACGAAAGTATAATCCCGAGCCATGGTTGTCGGTTTTTATTTCAGAAAAACATTTATGTGTCAAAGATAAAATAATTTTAAACCAAGAAAAAGGTAACGGAAATAAAAATAGTCTCGAAAGTGTAATCCCGAGCCACGGTTGTCGGTCTTTATTTAAGTAAAACACAGACGTGTCAAAAATCAAAACAAGAAAAGAGGGGAGGACTAATTGTGTCAAATAGAGAAAGTGTTATACTATATAAATCATTTTACTTCTCATTTTATTTCATAAAACACACACACAACAACTAGCATTTTTCTCTCCCCCTCTCCACCATCACCGCCGTCTGCCATCGCCGGAAAACACCACCAGCGCCACCGGAAACCGCCGTGGCCGCCGAAAATATTACATGCAATCCGATCAACTTATATTTTCTTAATCCCCTCGTCATTTCCTACATTTTTCACCCAAAATATATAACATGCAATGAGTATTTTTGGAGTTAGAGTTCGGGTTAGTTTCAAATATTTTTGGTTTAAAGGGGGTGTTTATCAAAGCTAGATAAGTGTTTTGGAAGCTCGGTTTAAATGGAAAAGTTTGGTTTGGTTGTTTGGGTTGGTACCGAGCTACGGCTAAGGCAAGAAAGGGAACGAGTCAAGTCCGATTATATCCGAGTTGGCTTAATAAAGCTTTGTAAGTATTTTAATTACTAGTTTTATGTTTATTTTTACGATTTGAATGCGATTTATGAAATGTTTGCAGTGATGAAATCTGAGGATCTTCGCTAATTAATTTGTGATATTGAATGATTGAACGATATGGATATCGTGTATAGGTTCGTTTAAACATGTTGCGAATGGATTTTTGGTCGAAAATGGACTTTTGGCGTGTTTTGTAACATATACATTCTGAGCAAAAACTTTGGCACGGAAAACGAGATTCGAGATTTTGTAAAATCTGATTTTGGTTTAGAAAATATGGTAGAGGGTATTTTTACGATCGTTTCGGTAATAAGATTTGAAAAACTTATAAATTTTCAAACAGCTCTTGCAAAATACTAGTTGCTGACAGAATTTTAAACGCCCATTTTGAGCACTTTTGAGTCCGTTTCGGCCTTCCGGCGAAACACGAAAGTTGCTCGGAATGACGTTTTACTTTGTCGCGAGGCTTGCTAGTTTTAAAATCGAGTAAAAATGGGCCAAAACCCAAGGTCAAATTCTGCACTTTTAATAAAAATGTCACAAGTTCCTGCAGAAACTTGCAAGGGCATTTTGGTCATTTTCTGTCGAGTTTCAGGTCTCGGCTAAAACTACAAAGTTGTCCGGAATGTCGTTTTGCATAAAATCTCTTTTGAGCCCGAGTCGTGAAAATATGATATATTGGGTCCTTTTGAGCGGGTCGGATCTAACAATATATATATACATAAAGTCAAAGTCAAATAAAGTCGAACGTTGACTTTTGAAAGTCAACGGTTTGATACTAGACTTGTCGGATGTTGTAAAAATAATAAACGCAACTATTATTACAAGTATAATATTTTAGACTTAACAATTGTTACGAACAAAGAAGATTCTAAAAATAGAAACTTTTGGAAATATTCGGATATAACACCGATACGAGTAAACGATAACCAAATTAAGCGCCGAATGTGCGATGAGATAAATAACTATTATTATAAATATAATTAGATGATGAGACCTACTAAAAATGGTAACTTTCCGAAAATAGCAACTTTCTAAAAATAAGAAGGTTTCCGAAAATAGAAAGTTTTCAATTAAGTGACGTATAATACAAGTGAAAGAATGATCGTAACTTAATTATGTGGAGTTTAGGATCTAGGACGTGCAAGTGGATTTCTCATCACATGTGTATGTATATTTATACTATCTCAATAGTTGCGACACACGCACTATTCAATCGTACTTTACGGTATAATAATTGAGCGACATAAATTATAGGTCGCAGTTGAGTTCGAGTTAAGACATCTTTGGATTGTCACAGTTATTTTGATCTTCGGCTTAGATCAAGGTGAGTTCATAGCCTCGCTTTTAAGTGTTTTGAATGTTTTTTAATAAACGCGAGGGGATAAGCTTGTTTTAGTAAAATGAACGCAATGTTGGTTTTCTTGATACTGTTTATGATACCTGTTTACTTATTGAGTATAATGCATTTTTCTGTGTGACCGTTAGTTACCTAGTTGTAGGTAAACGCTAATGCATTAAATAGATCTATTAGGTTTGACAACCCTGTCCGGGGTTTGAATCCGTTGGTGAGCACCCTGTAACGGACATTTTGTGGTTAGTATTAGGGGAAGTGGCATACTTCCCGGCCATTATTTTATCCTACGGGATGAATGTGTTAAGTTTCGGTACACGGGCTCATTTAGTTGGAAATCATTATGTAACTTGCCATATGAGCAATGTTATGGTTGTTTTGTGGAACCAAATATGCGTTCAAATTGTTATGTGTAAACTCTATGAATTCACTCAACGTTTTGTTGACGTTTTTAAGCATGTATCCCAGGTTTAGGTATTGAAGATGGCTTGGATGGGACGAAACGCAGATATCAAGGACAGTGACTCGGTTAACTTGTGTCAGTAAATGATGGAAATATTTTAGAAATGAAATCGTGTTGAGACTTTTGAAAATAAATTTTCTACGATAGTTTTGGGACCTTTGTACTCTGATTCTTTTCAAATGAATTAAATGAAATTTATTTAACAAACATCTCTTTTATAGTTGTTTGTTATGACTCGTGTGATTGTATCATGAAGTAGCACCCTAAATGTTGTATTCCGTTGCGTATCGTATTTTGGGGGTGTTACAGTATTACGAATGAAAATTCTTTCATATTCTTTTCTTGGCAAAGCATTGTAAATAACCATTTTAGCTTCGTTATTTTTCGCAAGCTTCTTTTTAAGATCGCTACTTTGTGTTTCAAAAGGGATATGTTTTCGGATTTTGTTGAATAGGTTGAAAATCACCATTAGTAATAACATGCCAAAGATCAAGATCTTTTGATTTAACATATGTCTCAAATCTATTTTTTCAATAAATAAAACTATCACTTTCAAAAAGTGGTAGTCTTTGCATTGATTGCCCTTCTAGATATTTTTCGAAATCCACAGATCGATCCAAGCTTTAAAATACAATATATTTTAAAAATCTTGAGTGACCGTGGCTTCTGATACCAATTATGGAAACTAGAAGGAGGGGGGGTGAATAGTTTACAGGTTCATTTTACATTTTAAAAGTTTGCTTTCAAAGTACTTAGATTCAAGTTGTATGTTCAACCAATCAACAATATGAATCAACAATGTAAATATCTAAACTAATACTAAATAACAATCACAACAATGTAAAGAGATGAGAGAAGGAACAATCAAACCAAGACACCAAGATTTATAGTGGTTCGGCTACGAAGCTCTTCTTTTCCCTACTCCACTCCCTGAGTATCCTACTCGAGATTTCATTATGTTAACAAGCGTCTTTCAGGCGGAGAAAACCGTTTACACGTCGCTTACGTTATTTTCTGACACTAAGCTAAATGTCAAGTCCTAATCTTAGCTAGAACTAATATACCACTTCATAAACACTATACAATCACAAGATCTACACTATCGGATTTACACACAATCCGAATCACACAATTACACAAGATAATTACAATAGATATTTGATACTCAGAAGATGAGAAGAAGATATTAGATCACTTGAAACAAGATCAAACAATGTTAGTGATCAAGAGATTTAGTGAGAGAAAGAAGGTTTTTAGTGAGAGAAAGAAGACTGAAAAAATTCATGCAAAGCGGTGTGTTTTTCTACCAGAAATAGTATAGTATTTATAGACAGGATTTCCAACAGCTAGCTGGCGGCGGTCCTGGCGGTCCCAGATATATCTGGGGGCCGCCAGACCTATAAGAGGGCAGCCATTAGACTCCGCTCCTGTTTTTGTCTTTTTGTGGGAAAGGTTGTATCTGGTATGAAAACTTCCATTTTGTGGGGAAAATTTGAATTTCAAATTTATGTTTTAAATAAAACTTTTCTTTTAATTAAAAAGTATTTTGTATATTTATTTTTGTGAAAATACTTTTGTAAAAATATGATTATTAAAAAAATATTTTCTTCATCATTAATTATGCTTAATGATTTGTTTGTACATACCTTAAGTGATCGCTAATCTTAGAAATGGAATTTTACGATTAATAATTTGAAAATGTTTATTTTTCGTCAACGTTTTTACATTTTGTTATTATCAAAACATTAAGAGGCCGAAAAATATAAATAACGTTTTTAGACATTATTTGTATTAACAGAACTTAGACGTCCTACGTAGATGACTAGTGCCTTCATATGGCCTTATGGTCCGAAATGGGACCTAGACGTCCTAGGTAGACGACAAGTGCGTGCATATAGCTTATTATGATTCGGATATGGAAACATGCGTTCTACGTGGATGAATAGTGCATATAATAGCATTATGTCCCAAAATGGGATTAAACATCCTAAGTGGACGATTATAATACTTATAGCATTTACGTTCCAAATACGAAACCTTGACGTTCTGTGTGGACGACCAGTAAGACGTGGCACATATTCTAACCGTATGCAATGTTTAGAGCTCCATAGGAAAAAGGCCATAAAGATAAGTTCATGTGTGGAATTGGAAGTTCTAACTAGCACTATATTCATAAAGCGGTGAAATTTTATGAAGCAACACTTATGCTCTAAAGCTATGTTATATTTTTAGTTATATACGTTAACTCACTAAGCTTAAATGTTTACGTTGCTTCATTTCATGTTTTGTTGTAGGTGAGATAAGTGATGTCGAGTTTAAGTGAAAACATGTGTCGGGTTAGTTATCGGTGGTGCTCGAAAGGTAGAGCATTGTCTAACAATCTTTTGATACAACTTAACGCCCTAGTAATATTACATGTTAAAAAAATAAAAAAATAAAAAAATTAGGGCGTTTCAAGTTCGTTTGAGAGTTGTGGTTTAAGGGATCTAGGTATCCACCATAGATTGGTACTTAGATTTAAACCTAGGCTCTTGTGACACATAGAATTATATACGTTTCTGCATATGCATATAGTTTCATTTATAGTACAGTACATGTTATCAGCATGTTGCGCATATAAGATTTGTTCAAGAATTTAGTATAATATGGTGGCGGCGAGGACTTGATTATCTGATGAAATTATAACGACGCCTGGCCAACGTGGTAATAATCGCATCACATAACGAGAATTTACCGGTATTGTGTTATACTTAAGAATTGAACCTGTTTGATAAATGTAAGCATAGGAATATATGACATGTGCATATCATGTTATATCATGATTTGTGATTTAAAATATAACGAGTCTAAGAGGCTCTATATTCATAAATCTTTCCTTTATGGAAATTCAGAATCACGTCAGGAATCTTTATCGACGTATCAGATTTACTTATCAGTTTACAAATTTATTAAGATTTCCTTGACTGAACTCAAATTACTATATATATATATATATATATATATATATATATATATATATATATATATATATATATATATATATATATATATATAGAGAGAGAGAGAGAGAGAGAGAGAGAGAGAAAGAGAGATAGATAGAGAGAGAGATAACAAAAGAATTTCAGGATTTATCTTCCGTACACGTTGTAGTAGCTTAACACGAAGATGCTTAAAATCCATAGTTCGTTACTAAAGACTTTCAGGTCGTGTTTCTTGGTATCAGTCAAGTAAGCACATAAATGCACACGATATTATGACAGGTACCTTCCTTGTGAACCTTATACCTGCTCGTATGTTAATTGATTCTTGTGCGATTCGGTCACTATGTTGAAGTTATTTAGTCGAAATGTCATTATTTAGCTAGTCAGCGTAGAGCTCTTTAGAGTTAGAGGTAACAAATAATAAGATATATTGTATGATCTATATATCTAAGAAATGTGAAACAAAAATCTATAATGAAAAGTTTTCGGTCAATTAAAATTCCTATGTTCATGGGAAATCGACATAATTATTAGTACGTATCGGCTCAATAAGAACGAAGCCATCAGTTTATGTCCGAATAAGTTAATCTGGGTTAAGACCCTAAGTGGGGGAGAAACATTCACCCACGTGGGTGTAAAAAAATCCCCATGACTATAAGTATGTATGCTTAAGCCTATCTAGCTCATGTTAATGATCTTCATAAAGTTATTTCATAATTTGATATTATCCCAGCCAGTAATCTTCTTAAGTCTTCCTAGGGGAACTCCTAGGCATTCCACCTGATAGGTAAGTAGAGTTCTGTAATGATCTTATTTCGGGGAGTTCACCAACTAAGAATCCCTACACATATTACGTCAGCATGATACTTCATAGGTGATTGTCAATTGCTTAGCCAAGTGTACAATCTTTTATCTGTTAGGAAGGCTTCATCATAGGAAGCCCTTCTAGTACTATGCTAATACAAAGTGCTAGTAAGATGTAGAATACTAACTCTTAAAATACCAGGTTGAGTTAACAGATTCTTGACACAAAAATTCCATGAAAACTCGATACTCGTATAAATTTAGACATGATTTATCACCCTCAGATGATCTGAATGGAAAGTCATTCAAATACTGAAAAACATACTTCGAGTACATGCCATCAATTTTGGCAACAATCATGATCATTGTCTGCTGACTACAAAGTGTTTTCGTAACAATTTTCATGTGACAGTGCTTTATGCGCTCACAATCCTTAGTAGATATCGTGCATTTAGCCAATTATGCAATGTGCTTTATGCACTCAGTATTGTGCTTAAGCACCCATTCAGTGAAATATTTATGTAGCCTGAGTGGTACTATACATACTTATTCAGCATGACGCTTTATGCGTGCAGTTTTAGTAGTAAGTTTCAGACATAGCTTCAATGTCATCTAGAAGATCAACATTAGAATTTAGCTTCAGTAATGTTTTAGTATCTAGTTGTATGTAGTTAATGATCGGTTCATAATATAGCAATATTGTTCGGTGAGTAACCAACTTAGGAATAATCTTATAATTCAGTTCAGTTTTAGTCCCAAATTTGTTAGAAATGTGCTATAAGTACTTAAGTAGAATAGACGCATATGCATTCAGTAAGGCACAAAGTGTTCTATGTACGTAACCCAACGTGTGTTTAGGCTCTGTCCATGTAGTAAATCCCGAATGGGGAATTGTACTTTATGCAATTGGCTGATTCCAAAGAGAAAGTATACCTATGATAATGAAAGAGTCCTATGTGGAGTAAATGTGTTTGAATAGCAATCATGATCAGGTTATGACTTATATTGTACGAAACAACTCATTTATCAGATACATCCTAAGTCAAGTAGCAACTTTGAATAAGGTCTTTATGCACATGCGAACCATAAAGAGTACTTATCTTGTTTTAAGTCAGGTTTGTGAGGACACAAACCGAATAAGTAAGGGAGAGTTGTAACACCCCAATTTTCACAGTAATAGCTTTAAATATATTATAAAGCTTTTAAGTTAACTCATGATGTATTTATAAGGCTCCATTAGTTTAAAAGGACCTTGCATGAAAATAAGTTAACTAGAAAAGGACCCTCCATGCAACAGTTTGACTAACTCCGCCAAACATAGAAAGTTATTAAATAAACATATGAATATATCATAAGTCTTAGAAGAAAAATCATAATTTCAGTCATCCTTATCCTTACTTTACGACATACACATATAACAAGGTAGGGTTTTCATTTTAATCAAGTTTTAATCAAGATTAGACTTAGAAATGGTGTTAATTAGCTTCTATGGGCTAAATTCCACCATTGCTAGGAGATAATCAAGGTAAGAATTATATTCATGTCTCTTAATTCATGTTAAGCTCAAATCCATCTTAAGGGTATGCTTAAATTCATGTTATTATGTCATAAATGATGTTTTGGTGAACTTTAGAGTAATATGTGAAGATTTGATTTTAAAAATCACTAAGAATTGATGTTAAGTATGTTATAATGTTATAGGAATCCTTGAGAAACCTATTAAGATGGTATGACACCATTTTGTGGAGTTAAATTATGAAATTTACAAATGATGTTATGGTTATTCGAATAACCAAACACCCCCTTATGTTCTTGCTAACCCAAATAATGGGTTATGAGGATAAGCTGCTGTTCTAAGTGATACTCATGTATATGATGCGTTTATATGCTAATCCAAACACGCCCTTTATGCAATTTGTGTGATAAATAATGTTAAACAAGTTGCTAAAATTTTCAGAATTGGTTAGTCATGTTTGAAAGGCCATAAAAGATTGATAGTAGCTCAATCATGGCCGGACTTTCTATAAATCCTAATGAGTATACTTCAGTTTGTTAATATAAAAAACCAGTAAAAATATTTATTTCTATCTTACAATTTTCTCGTGTTTTGTCAATAACAATTCATAAAATCGTTACAAGTAAAAATCTTGAATGCACAAGTCTTAGTTCTCTTAATTTAAACCATACATACATTTTTCAACATACTATTTCTGTAAGAGAGTAATATAGAATGGTAATGTGTTTCGTATCTCATTCCTCAACACATGGTTGGTATATATAGATTACAAGGAGATTGGGTTCCGGCCCAATATGACTAAGATACAGCTCATGACAAGATAAATATTAGGACAACTATTAGACAACTAATTGACAGCTAACACTGCCCCGCAGTCCGAACGGCAAAATCACGAAAGCTCGGACTGGAGTAGAAAACCAGAAAAGAGAAAAATAACAGTCGTGCGGATTTGTGACCTTAGCACAAATTACCAACACAAATTACGAGATAATACAAAGTATCCCTATAACGGAGAATAATTCAAAGTATTCTCTCAAAGATATAATAAAAATAAAATAAAATGTTTTTTTGTTGGCTATCATATAGTTCGACGAAGATATCTGTACTAGTATGCCCATCATATTCTTTTCTCTGATTCTTCCCATTTAATAATTCTCTCCATTAATTCTCTATATTTTGGACCGTAGGTTGGACCATACCAAACATTAGTTGCTAGTAACACCATTCACCATGTAGTGCCCATCATTTTCTTTTCAGTGACACCCTTTTAAGAAAAACAAACATGAGTCTCAAACACAACAAAACAAAAGAAACAAACACATAGCACTAACAACATATCATATCCTCAAATCCAATTTCATTTCTATCTCGGATCCATAACCATCACGATCAATCCTCCCAGATCTAACCACCACCATCTACCCATAAAATAAAACATATCACCCAAATTAAACACTTGTATCCCTTGCATCACAATAACCCACGAAAACACTAAGTTTCTTATTGAGAGTTTGCAAAAGAGAGTAATTTAGTTACGACGACGCGTAGGCTTCCGGTGAAGAATAAACGGCTACAGCTCCTGATGTGAAGATACATGCGCTAACAAGCTTGCTAGCTAATAGGGTTCCGGTGACACAATAGTTGATTTATTTGAATTACATCTAATAGGATAAAAAGGAAAAAAAAGGTACGTTTGGATCCCTCCGAATCATCAGTCAATTGCCGATGACCGGAGGACAACTATTTTGTGGTTTTAAGGATCATTTGCTCTAATACCATGTAAAAAAATCCCTTGAGTTATGATTTATTATTGACCACTATTTATAGTGGTAAAATATAACACCCCCATTTTTGACATATAGCAGCGGAAGCTAATCTGGGGTATTACTTCATAGTACAACAGTCATAATAATAGAAAACGACTCAAAAGAGATGTTTTTGGAAAATGTAGTTATCATTCATTAAATCAGAGTTTTACATAATGCCATTAATAGGCAACAGTGTTATCACGATTCACCCTTATAACACGAGATCCGGAGGTATGGTAAAATGGAAAAGAAATTGATCCATGTTTATTAGAGAGAAAAGATAAGAGATGGGAAGTTGTGTGTGTTGTTGAGAGAAAACACACACACACACACTTTTACAAAAGTGAGCTTCACCCCTCCATGGAAGTATGGAGGGGGTATTTATAGTCCTAGTGACACACAACTATCGTAGCTTGTCATTATTAGTCCCTATGTGTCACGCTATAAATAAACTAATGTAATTCCGTGTTTGTCACCATATTTTAAGGCTAACAATCTTCCCCCAATATGTGGACATATACGGAATTACTTACAATGTTCCTAACAAGTACAAATACAATTAAATAAAGTCTTCCAAAGCTGAAGTTGTCTTGTGAGTTCTCTTGGTCTTGAAACTTGTATTCCAGCTTGGATCTTCATTGTCTTTACTTGTTCTGGAACCATTGTAGTATGCATGAGTTGGATTAACTTCCCCCCAATTCATGCAGCATGTCTTGAAAAGCTTTCTTCATAGACTCCTTTTTGGCGAAGTTTCTGAATCAGCTTCCCCCCAAACCAACATCCCTATCTTAAGCAAATTCTGAAACTTTGATGTAGCATGAACAATCTTCTACTTGTCATTGACGTTCACGGGGGAAATTTGTAGAAGTCAAACCACACCAAATACTCTTGCTTCTTGTCATTAAGGCTTGGTGAATATTCGTTCGGGGGTGCATGCGAGAAATCAGCAACAATTCTTCTCACGTATGCAGAATACTTCATAAACGAGAATTTAGTCTCCTTCATCCGAATTGGAGCCGGGGGGATAGGAGTAGAGATGATTGGTGTGATCCAAGGGCAACAATGTGTGAGGGGGAGGGATGTATTTAGGTTTATCGAGTTCGGGATTCATGAGAGTGAAGTGTTTAAAAAGATAAGTAAGCAACATTCTGTAGGGCAAGGAACATTTGAGGGAGTTTTTGATGTGAGTGATTCTTTTTTCCAAAAATTAGGTGAAGTTGCATGGTCTACGATTTAGGATACACTAGATCATGTGACAAGAAGAAGCTAAGACATACTGGGAATTAGTTTCTTCTCCTATGGTATTACTTTCTATAACTTCATTCCAAAATCTAAAGTCTCTTCAAAGTTCATGTAACACCCCCAAATTGGGTCGCAGCGAAATAAGGGTCCGGGAGTGTTACTTCATAGATCAATAGCACAAGATATAAGAGAACGACCTCTAATGAGTCGTTTGAAAATGATACATTGGATTAAATGAAATTGTTTGTTACAAAAGCTCAAAGCTTAACTTGTTCATCCTTGAAAATGTAAAGATTTTAATACATAACAAATATTTCCTAAATGTAATGCACACAAATCTTTATGCAATATGACTCCCAAAATGACGACACCCAATGTATCCTTGCCCTTGTACCTTATTGACCTGAGAAAAACATGCTTTAAAACGTCAACATAAAGTTGGTGAATTCACAGGTTTAAGTAATGTATAAAGTAGGACCACAAGATTTCAAAGTGTATGACATGTAACACATACAATATCTCAAAATGTAATTACGAAATGCACTAAGCTCATGCCACTGAAGCTACAACATGTATGTCTGTAATTTAATGCCAATAATGTGCCCGTGTAGATGTTCAACCCGCAACATCCAAATCCGACATGGTATACGTCTGTTAGTTCGGTACCGCCGAAACTAGTGAGCGCTACTCACCCGAACGGGGATGTCAATCCCAAATAGATCTATTCATAACATTCGCGCTTACAACCAGTAATTAACAGTTCATGATTCATGGGCATAGTGGGTTATCGCTACTTAGGCAAACTCGTAATTTGTTTAAAGTGTACTTACGTCTAATTGTAAACCAATGCATGTTTCTCACCCAAAGGTTGTAAATCATTGTAAGTGCATAAAAACGGGGCTATGAACTCACCTCAAATGAAATGAAGTATGTATAATGTAAATCAAGTATGTAACTTGTCTCGTGAAATCCGAATGCAACCTAATTAATTATAGGCCGTATGAGTATAATGTATTTAATATAAATACCACAATATAAATTATAGAGTTACATCACCACCTAATAGTTTTTGTTTAATTTATAAAAGTTGAAACCATATTTAAATCGTACTTGTTAAATAAATGTTTAAGTAGTTGTATCCGTAACGAAAAATATTATTGTTGTCCGACAATTGATTAATTGTTAATAATACTTGATTTAATATTTTTATTTTTTATATAATGATATTATATAAATAGTTTAATTGTTTTATAAAATAATATTTATAAAGTTAAAAACATATATAATATAAATATTATATAAATGATACTACAATATTACTTAAGGTTTTTATAGCCCAAACAGACCCGAAAACACTCGTAAACAACTTTTTACATTTCTAACAGGTTTGTTGTATTTTATAAAAAATGCAAAAAATTGTTTATAAAAATTAATTAGTTTTTGTAATTTCTATTTATCTAAAATCTTTAAAAACTCGTAACTTACTCATTTTAACTCCGTTTCGCTTGTTCTTTATATGTATGGAATCGTGACGAGATAAAGTATAAATAAAATACTCACAAATTTTATAAAAATCTATGTCAGAACAGTAAACTCAAACTGTTTTTATAAAACTATTTTATAACTTTACTTTTACGAAAGTCATATCTCCTTCGTTATAACTCCGTTTTCAAGTTCTTTATATGCATAGTTTCCTATTGAGATGATCTATCATCATACAATATTTATATATTTTTCTCAGATTCGAACAGTAACTGTTTTTTATAAAATAAATTTTATAAAAACACTTTTATATATTTAATTATCGTAATCACGTAAAATTCATAACTTCTTCGTTATAGCTTTGTTTTTCGAGTTTCTTATATGTTTGGAATCCTCATAAAATTTACTATCATAATAAAATATTTTTAGAATTTATTAAATGTTCAAATTTTCACAAAAAGTATAACTATTCTTATTTAATGTTTATATATATATATATATATATATATATATATATATATATATATGTATAAACTTTAATATAATTAAATTATTACAAGTCCTCTAATTTAATTAATAACACATCTTGTGTACACTTTATGTCCTCAAATTTATGGTCATCATTCTTGTCTAAATAAAATGTCCTCATAATTATTTGTGTATAAACTTTATAATTAAACTTTCAACAATTAATTTATAAACTAAATCTATAAATTAACCAACACTTATATAAAGTATTTTCTTGTGTTCTATCATATTTTTAACATCATTTCATCATGTGAATATATAAATTCGAATTCATGTTCATGCTCATTTTTTTATAAAATCATAAAATAAACCCTAGATGGTGATTAACAATATAACATTTATATAAAATATGAAAAAATTAAGGTTTATGTTAGACCTTAGAAGAGTGTATGGGAGATGATAAACACACAATCAAACCCCAAAATGCAAACCCTAATTCCAAACCCTAATGAAGAAAACCTTAATTTCTTTCATGAATAAACCCTTGCTAAATCAACACCCAAGCTTCCAATTTACCTTGATATACCTTAGATATTACCCTTGATAACACTAGTATACCTATAATATTTGTTAAAATCAAACTATGGAAACCCTAGTTTCTAATTTTGAGCCGTGGGTTGTATAGAGAAAACAAGAGAGAAAATGGAAAGTTTACTTGCAAGAAATGAGTGTGTGTGTTAAGAATACCTAAGACTTTCCTTTTATAGCTAGAAGTATTATGCAAACAACCTTAACAATACCATGAACTAGGAGGTGGTAATGGTACAAGTTGTAAGGTGCTCTCCTCCTCCCTAGGAGGAGGGAACGACTAACAAGGGGGGAGAGGACAAGTGATGTGCCAATTTATAGAGAAATAGAGTTTGAAGTGTACTTGTGTTGGTTATAACTGGATGATGAGACTTTAGTGGAGGGTTTAGGATTTTATTTGTGTGTTATACTCTTGTGAACTGGCCATAGGGTTTAGAGGTGTAGAAATGCTTTAGTTTTTGGGTATTGGGTATAATAGTGGGTATTTGTTGAAGTATAGATGCTTTCGTGTATGCATAAATGTATTTTATTGCGAAACGTAAACGTTTTATGTAACCGATAAAAATAAAATATGAAAAGTTATAAATTATCCTCGTAATAATTATATAACACTTGCTTGACGTAAACTTTTATTTTTTTGATGTTCGTTTACGTTGAATGATGATTTTTAGTTTACGCGATTTAACTAAACGATGAAAATTAAAAGTAAACGCGTAAAACCCGAAAAATAAATAATGGAAAGTATTGAGTCGTAAAATGACCTGAAACAACGGATTGTTGCAGTCTTCCCCTGTTAAAGGAGCCTTGTCCGCAAGGCTCAAGATGCGGCACTTGTCGAGGGTGCGGTTTTTGTAAAAAGATGCGGACACTTCTTTCGAAATTGATCTTTACGTTCCCATGTGAACTCAGGACCTCTCCTAGAGTTCCATCGAATCTTGATAATAGGAATACGGCTTTGCTTCAACCACTTGACTTCAAGATCCATGATCTCCACTGGTTCTTTAACGAAGTAAAGCTTGTCATCAATATGTATTTCATCCAACGTAATTGCCAACGGCTCGTTGGATAAACACTTCTTTAAATTGGATACGTGAAACATGCTATGAAACCTGCTTAATTGTTGAGGAAGTTCGAGTCTGTAATCAATGGTTCCCACTTTGGCTAACACCTTGAAAGGTCCAATATACCTTGGGTTCAACTTCCCCCGTTTTCCAAAATGGATAACCCTTTTCCAAGGTGATACCTTCAACATGACTTTGTCGCCCGTTTAAAATTTTACAGGCTTACGCCTCACATCGGCGTAACTCTTCTAACGATCACGAGCGGCTTGAATTTTACTTTTGATTTGAACAATTTTCTTGGTGGTCTCGTGAATGATTTTTGGACCGGTAGGCTGAGTATCTCCGACCTCGGCCCAACAAACAGGTGAACGACACTTACGACCATAAAGCGCTTCAAATGGTGCAGCTTTAATGCTCGTGTGGTAACTACTGTTGTATGAAAACTCAATTAGCGGTAAGTGTCTATCCCAACCATTTCTAAAGTCTATCATACAAGCGCGTAACATCTCTTCTAGTGTTTGAATGGTTCTTTCGCTTTGTCCATCGGTCTGCGGATGGTAAGCAGTACTCATATCCAAGCGAGTATCTAAAGCCTTCTGAATTGACCTCCATAAATGAGACATAAATCTACCATCACGGTCACAAATGATCGAGACTGGTATTCCATGTCTCATGACTATTTCTTTCAACTACGGTCTTGTCAATTTGTCCATAGAGTCATTTTCCCTCATCGGTAAAAAGTGTGAAGACTTGGTAAGTCGGTCTACAATCACCCAAATGGTATCATAACCACTTGACGTCCTTGGGAGCTTGGTGATGAAATCCATGGTAATATTGTCCCACTTCCACTGAGGAATCTCAGGTTGTACCAACAAACCAAATGGTTTTTGGTGTTTCGCTTTGACCTTTAAACATGTCAAACACTTGCTAACATAAGTGGCAATATCGGCTTTCATGTTGGGCCACGAGTATAATTTCTTCATGTCTTTGTATATCTTGTCGGAGGATGAACAGAATATTTTGACTTGTGGGACTCATGCATAATCAAAGTCCTTAGATCACCAAAGCATGGCGACCAACTTCTGTTATTCAAACATAGTGTTCCGTCAGCACGCGATTCTAACTTTTCTTTCCTGGGGTTTTCTGATTCCCTTGAAGTTTCAACCAGCATACCTCCCACATCTTCAGCCTCGAGGTTTTCTGGTTTTCTTGCCTTAGTTTGAGCTTCTAAAATTTGCTTGGGAAGATCCAAACCAATATTCATAACTAAGGCTTGAACCCGTAATGGTTTAATTCGTTCTTTTCTGCTTAAAGCATCAGCCACTACATTAGATGTACCCGGGTGATAACGAATTTTGCAATCGTAATCACTAAGAAATTCCAACCAACGACGCTGTCTCATGTTCAACTCCTTCTGATCAAGGATGTGTTGTAAACTTTTGTGATCAGTGAACACGGTACACTTTGTTCCATACAGATAGTGCCTCCAAATCTTTAGAGCGAACACTACTGCTCCTAACACCAAGTCATGAGTCGTGTAATTCTTCTCATGAATTTTCAGTTGTCGTGATGCATAAGCAATCACCTTCTCATTTTGAATTAAGACAACACCTAATCCTTTATGCAAAGCATCGCAATAAACAATAAAGTTCTCAGCTCCTTCAGGTAAAGCCAAGATAGGTGCACTACACAGTTTCTGCTTCAATAATTGAAATGCGGCTTCTTATTTGTCACCTTAATCAAACTTGACCTTCTTCTGGGTTAGCTTGGTCATTGATTTGGCGATCTTTGAAAATCCCTCAATGAATCTTCGATAGTAACCGACAAGACCTAAAAATTGATGAATCTTCGTTGCAGTCTTAGGAGATGCCCAATCTTTAATAGACTCGATTTTGGTGGGACCATGTGAATGCCCTTACTGTCAATCACGTGACCGAGGAACTGTAATTTAGGAATCCAAAATTCACACTTAGAAAATTTGGCATACAACTCCTCCTTCTTAAGCAACTTTAAGATTAACTTAAGATGTTCTTCATACTCTTGCTTGTTCTTTGGGTAGATTAGAATATCATCAATAAAGACAATGAAAATTTTATCTATATATGGCTTGCACACCCGATTCATGAGATCCATAAATACAGTCGGTGCGTTCGTCAAACCAAATGGCATAACTTGAAATTCATAATGGCCATAACGAGTTCTGAATGCGGTATTCGAGATGTATTCTTCATGAACTCTCAGCTGATGATAACCCGACCTCAGGTCAATCTTCGAGTAGACACTCGACCTTTGAAGTTGATCGAATAAATCGTCAATTCTTGGAAGTGGATAATGGTTCTTCACCGTTAGCTTATTTAATTCCCAATAATCAATGCACATCAGGAATAATCCATCCTTCTTATTGAAAAGCAAAACTGGAGCACCCCAAGTTAAGGAACTGGGTCGTATAAAGCCTTTGTTGAAAAGTTCCTGCAGTTGATCCGACAATTCTTTCATCTCGGGCCAAGCTAATCGATAAGGCGCCCGTGCTACAGGTCAGCACCATGTATCAAATCAATTTTAAATTCCACTTGTCGAGTTGGTGGAATACCCGGCAAGTCCTTGGGGAAATACTCTAGGAAAGTCTCAAACAATTAGTACGTCTTAAAGTCGTTTCTCCTTTGACTTGTCTTCGGCCTTCTTTGTGGTAACATGTGCCAAAAAGACTTCACATCCTTTCAGCAAATACTTTTGAGTTTTGGTGCATGAGATGATGTTTAATCAATACTCATGTCCGTTGTTACTTCCATCACCACGAACAATCAAAATTTCATTCCCAAAAGGAATACGAACGATCTTCTCATCATAGAAGATTACGGCATGATACTTTGCTAACCAATCCATACTAATAATGACGTCAAAACTACCACGTTTTACGGGCATTAAATCGATGTTTAATGGATGATTTAAGAAGTTTAAATTGCAACCCCGTATGATAGTATTAACTCCAATTATTTTTTCTTCGGCTAGTTCGACATCATAATCATGGTCTAGTGCAGTTGGGACGATGTCAATTAGGGAACTAAATGCAGTAGACACAAAACTCCTATCAGCACCAGTATCAAACAAGATAGAAGAATAGCGGTTGTTTAGGAGGAATGTACCTGTAACGACATTGGCATATAAGTTTTTCCTTGCATTTCCCACTGCATAAGCCCTTGTTGTTGCTCCACCGTTCCCAGCTTGGTTTTCACGATTGTTATTTTTCAACTTAGGGAAATCCATCTTGAAATGGCCCTGAGCTCCACACTCAAAGCAAGTGACAACCCTTTGATTTTCCCCTAGGGCTCTCTGGTTGTTAGCAGTAGTAGCTGGACTCCTACAATCTTGGGCCAGATGTCCAGTCCTCTTGTAGTTGGCGCACTTGGGAGCATACTGCCCATCGTAATAGTAGTTGCATTTAGGGAACAGAGGTTTAGATCCTCCGTACACTTTCTTCTCCCCAGGCCTAGCAGTGTAGGCCCTTGCCACATTTTGCCTTTTGAAAGGCTGCTGTTGATTGGTTGTTTCTTGAGTTGTCATCAAGCTTCCTTTTGTTTTTAGCTTGATGGTCAGCAAAGGTATGGATCTTTTGATCCATCAGCTCAGTTGCAAACTCAATTGCATCTTGCATTGTCTTGGGCTTAGACACCATCACACTTCCCTGAATCATGTCGGGAAGTCCACTGAGATACTTCTCGACCTCATCAGATTCTTCAGGAAACATCCTTCCGCACATCAGTGCCAACTCTTGGAAACGTTGGTTATAGCTCAACACATCAATGCCTTTAACCTTTAGGTTCCACAGTTCAATCTCTAGCTTCTTAATCTCGCCTCTTGGGCAGTACTTATCAGTCATCATCTTTTTTGAAGAATAATCATATAACATACATGGAAAGAGGAGGCAAGTTGTTTTAGTAAGAGAAAGGGTTGGATGAACACTTAGAGAGAGAAAGAAAACATATATTGAATTGTGTGTAAAATGAGCAACCAATCACCTCTCCATGGCATGGAGAGGTGTTAATATACTTACAATGAACAAGTAGGCTTAGGTTTGCATGGGTTTATCCATGGGCCTATGCTAACTAACTATGTAAGTTTCCAAAAATTACTAACGAGCTAACGACTATTATCTATGGAAGCGACCGACACTTTCATAGGAATTTCGTATTCCTAACAATATTCCCCTAAGGGAGATCGCTCCATTTTACAAAAACTTAAACCTAGCATACTATGCTTTATCTTTAGTCTTGAGCTCGTTTAACTTCAATCATTAACTTGTGATTTGATGTAGTGATCATAGACTTTAGGTCTTGAGCTTATTCCTCAGCTTGTCTTGAATATGATCTTGAACACCTTGAGATCATCAACCAAGCATAATCTCTTTTTTGCCATCTTGTGACCTTGGCCATCTTGTGAACTTGTGACTTTTGGAACGGCATGCTCATACCTTTCTTGATTTGTTGACTTGAAAAGCTTTAATGTGGCATCTTTCTTGAAATTCTTTAACTTTAACACTTCGTCACTTCGAGAAAGACGTTCGGTATCAGAGTGACGGAAACTTCTTTGAAATTATTTGACTTTAATACTTTGTCACTTCAAGAAAGACGTACGGTATTAGAGTAGCGAAAGTCTTGAAACATGTACTTGAGCTTTCATGATGTCTTTATGTTTGTCGGTCGGGTATGAGCATGTGGTTATGAATCTTGTGAGTCAGCTAGAATCAGGTACCTTCACCTCCATCTTTAAGTATCCTGCATTAAAACAGTTAGCAATAAAGCGGGGGGACGAATATGGCTTTGTCATTCGCCCGTGTTTGGTTGGAGTAACCTTCGAATCCGTGAGGATCGACCTGTGATCAGGTAGATTCAATTTAAGAAGAATCTCCTTGACAGGATTTCCAGCTGAAGTATAGAATCTTTCTAACACATTTGCATTAGATTCATCAAACTCAGCATGTTCTCATTATCAGAACGTCTCAAAGCAGACAACACGATAAGAGTGAACCAGTAAGTTACTATCTCACCGATTGAAATAAGAATTGATTTGAAAATCAATCGACGTATCACTTTGCTAAAGTGGTTTTGTGACACATCGAGAGTGTTAATCATTTCAAAATTCATCATTAATCATCAATTCATAACTTGGAACAAGTTTGATTATTATAGAATCGCACCATCGTTTCTTTCCAGTTGTCACAAGTTTGATTCATATAGAATCTCACAAGTCACCTACCTTGAGCTTTTTTGATGTTGGATCAAGCAGGATTTCCATCTTCACTATGAATTATATCACTCGGATGTTCTGGCAAAATAAAAAGGATAATGCGTTAGACTCTTAGTATATTTCTCATTATTCACATTGTGTGAGATAGCAAGAATAATTTTGACAAGTGTCCTAATGAGATTTATGGATGATCTCTTTTGGCTCTAGACTCATTTGTGCACTTTTGTTTTAGTGATCGGAGGCTGGAGCAGACTGCCACCTTTTCAATATAAACTAACTCGGAGTGAGAAAGTCAATAGAAATGTGTGTAATCCCCGTAAGAAATGAAACAAGAGTGTTTTGAGAGACCTTGAGTGGCTAGGGAGGGTTGTGCATAGCGTCACTGGGTCCATGACTGTCTTCAATATCAGACAACACCTTCGTGTTTCCGACAGTTTATGTATTGACCCGGCTTCTGCGTAAGTGTATGGAGGGCTTCTTTCTTTTCACCCTTTATCATTTTATTTCTTTTTCATTCTTCAACCCCTTTAGCGCTTACCGAGACTTCATAACTAACACCTTGTTGGGTTTATAATGCTAGCTCCATCTGAGTCGGCACTTTTCCCGATTCTTACTTTTTCTCCTTTTGTATCATACCTAAGGACTTCTACACTAACTAGTGGATATCCCTGGGTAGATCCCTTCGGTTATGGTTGGATCATGGGATTTGAATACCTATGCCTAACCACCTTATAACTCCATAAATTTAAGAACATGGTCGGTCTTTTGGGTATCCCATCTCACTCAAAACCAAAATCATTGAAAATTTCAATCAAAGTGTTTGATATAAATATCAAAAGATTTACACTTTGAAAGTTTTTCATTATCACTAAAAGCTCCCCCTTAACATGTGCATCGTAATCGTAGTACATGCTAAGTGTGGAGTGCATTGAGTCCATTTTTTATGATCACATCTTTCAATACAAGTTAGATCTAGTTTAATTACATTTTCTCCCCTTATCCAAAATGTTAATGCCTTGATAATTTGGATATCAATTGATTAAACTTTCGGGGACAAAATGTTACATACTATCTATAAGGAACATTTTAATGCTCCCCCTCAATTTATGAGGGTATATAAGACAGTGCTGAGTACAAAAATTTGAAATTTTTTGAATTTACTAAGAAATTCTTGAAAATTTTGTACTCAAGCACTACTTATTATCACCATAATGTCTACACTACATATATACAAATTTACAGGTTTTTATTATTCACAAGGATTGACCTTTTATGATGAGGACATCATATGATAAATCATATGGTCCTTTGCAGCAGCCGAAAGTCACCCTCGTACGGTCTCCCACCAATAAATATCTCCAAACTCCGCATAATCCTCCTTGTCTTTAGTTGTTTGTCAATTGCCTGGATCATAGCTCCTGCTTTGTGTGACAATCCGTCAATTTCAGGTCGTTATTTTATTCTCGAGTATTAATTATAATTTTCATTTTTATGTTGAGATATGAACTCACGGCTAACCGGGAGAATTAGGGCTTGCATTTGGAAATTACGCGACGTTTATAAAGAACCGGCGAATCCTACATTAAACATCGACGTTTATATTTCTAAAATGCCGTAGAAATAATTTTGTTGCATTCGTTTTATTTTGTGAGTTTTCATAAACAAACGTCGACATTTAAAATTTTATTTGTCGTAAATAATAATTTCGTATTTTATTACGAATGGAAATTTAAAATATTTATTTTTAACGTTTTGCGAGTCGACGTTTGACCGCGCATTCGTTAATCGTTTCGAGCATCGTAAAAATATACGACGCGACTCGTTATTATTTTTTTTAAGATTTTAAAAATATATTTTTTTTTCTTTTAAATATCGTCATTTTGTTCCTTGTCTTGAGCCGGATTCGTGTTTTAAAATGTACACATTTTATTAAATGTTTTAAACCAAGAAAAAGATGACGGAAATAAAAATGGTATCGAAAGTTTAATCCCGAGCCACGGTAGTTGGTTTTTATTTAAGCAAAAGTGTGGCGTGTCAAAAATATAAAACAAAAAGGAGGAGAGGACTATTTTTGCCAAAAGCTCAAAATAGGGAAAGCTCAAAATAGGGAAGTATATAAACATATTTCCTTCCATTTCATTTCATTTCTAACAAAACAAAAAGGTGTAAGTGTGTGTGTTCTTATGGCCGGCCACCATGACACCGGAATCCGCCGCTGGAAAAGTTTTTCGGTGACCGGAAACCGCCGTGTCGCGAATACGTTTCATGCACAATGACCAACTTATTTTTTGATTCTCTGACATTTCCTCGTTTTATCCATAAAATCACACAAGCAATGTATATTTTTGGGTTAGTAAAGACTAAGCTTGTGATTGGATGTCTACAATCAAAGTGGGGTGGGTTGGGCGGCGGGGAGGGTGGAGTGGGGGTGGGTGAGTTTGGTGGTCTTCCTTTGTTTTATATTACTTTGTTCAATTTGTTCTATTGTTGATCCTTTGTCTCATTTTGTACACAATCCTTGTGGTAAAATCTCATGAGCTTATGCATTATGTATTTCTTTTGATTTCTAAGTGTATAAGGTACTTGCTAATGATATTATGATGATCAATAGGATTAAAATGGGATTTGTGGTCGTATGCAATCTAGCTTTAAAATAGTAAAATAGTCATTTAAACAAGTGAAATGATCTCTCAGAAAATTTATGGTGTGATGAATAGTAGGTTTCGTGATTTTGTGTAGTTGATGATGTGATTTGTTACACTAGGTTGTAGCATATTGTTTTTATGAACAAGTGGCAAATTGGCTGATATTTTAGAACGTGAAATATTGAGTGAGATACTGTCAAAATACTAAAATAGTGGAATTTGACCTTTGTTCATACAGATGGTATAAAGAAGTTATACTTACGTGCTGAGTTGGTTAGATAAAAGTTATAAACTATGTAACTAGATAAAAAGATCATGTAGTTTTGGATAATTTGGATGATTAACCATTCATTAGGTTTGTTAAATGGCTATCAAAAAAATAGGTGAAAGTGAGATTTCAGTCCGATTTGTAACTTGACCTTTATGTGAGAAAAGTAACTATGTTATATGTATGACTAATAAGATGTACTAAATGTGATTTGACTCTGTGTAAAGTGGACTTAAATGATGAAGCAAAGCATATAAATAGATAAATTATACCATTTACGGTTTATAAATTACGACTATTTTTCGAAAAACATAAAAGTATACAAAGTTTATTACTACCGAACACTTACTATGTTAAGCGATTTTTGTAACTAAAAACCGTGGTGGTAGGACCACTTCTTGGGAGTTTTTAAAAGTTAACTTTATGATCAGATAAACATGTCCGACCTTGAGAACCAAAAAAATTATAATTAAAACTCATTTACAAGTTGAGAATGGGCCATAGGCTACTTGGGCCAACTAGGCCCAAAGTATTTAAATAGACATATTGGGAATTGGCTTTAGCCCAACCCACTTGGGCTCTTGTACTTAATGAGCTAAGGACCTTGGGCTTGGCTTAATTAATATCAACTTAAACGCACTTAATGGATAACTTATGGGCCTAATTGGGCTGTTTGGGATTATATTGGACATAGAGTAAAAATGGCAAATGACGAAATAGTAAAAACCTAGAAAAACCTAAGTGTGAAATAATTAAATCATTGGGTCATGATCATCATATAAAATACATGTATATATATACACATACTTATTTAATTTATGAGTTTTCGTTAATTTTTATCGACTAGAAACCTAAGACCCGTTACAATTTGTATAGGTCGCGGTTGATCGACACGCTTACGCTCGAAGTTCTTATCTATCGATATTGTAAAACCTATAAAAAAAAATCTCAACAAGTGTAAAATTACCAAAATACCCCTAATGCAAGAAAATTTCATAAAAGCATGCATAAATTTCATTTAAATGTTAGAAATTATGAAAATACAACATGTGACAATTATGAAATTTATGTAATATTAAAATGCCTTATATTATATAAGAAAAATAATTAATAAATATGTATATATAAGTTATGCCAAAATTAAGTGT
>BQNB010005414.1:3109-14427 GCA_026074375.1 Tanacetum coccineum | reverse complement strand
AGTCCTCTAGCTAAACAAGAGGTACCTTTTAAGGCAGCTACAAGCTCCCTAGCTTATTAATAAGCTAGGGTAATAATCCATGGGATCTCTTCCATTCCTATATCCCCTTCCTTTAAGCTTAAATCCAATAAAGTCCAAGGTAAATGTAAGTTAAGCTGTTTTAAGGTTTAGATAGGATTATTTCTGAATTGATTAAGCTCTATTTTAGCTTATAGACTGAAAGAGCTTATTATGAACTTATTAGCTTATTGAGATAAATAGGCTTATTGAAAGAGCTTATGAGTTGAAAGCAATGAAAGTTTATGACAAATTTAAACTAAATTTTATTAAAAAGAACTGAATTACATTACTTAAAAAGAAATTACAACTGATTTTAAATCAAAATTACATTAAGCTTAAAAAAACTACACTAGGCTAAAAACTAGAAAAAAGAAAAGACATCGTGTGTGTGTGATGGAGGTGCTATTTATAGCACCATAGTGAACCTTCTCGGCCTTTGAGTCTCTGCACGCTCCTCTTAATCTACACCATTCAATTCTTCAATCATTGGATCTTAAGTTTTAGCCGTTGGATCAAATGCATACTCACACGGATTGCCAAGCTGTCATTCTTTGACGTGACAACTTGTGCTAGTTGTGTGAGAGCATTTAGTGTAAAAATTAAGCTTCACTTGTGCTTTCCCTCTTGTACATGATCCTTGCTTGAGCCAATGAGCCAATGAGAGCTTTGATAAGACTGTTTTGACCTTGCTATTGTGTAAGAGAGCCCTTGAATAGTCCTTTGTACCCTTTGATTTTAATTTGCCCCTTGATTTACCCTGGTAACTAGACGAGGACGATGGATGAATAGTGCATGTGTTTTCCCGCTTGTTTTAACTGACTTAGGGTAAAATCGTTTTAAACTTTGGGAAAGTGACACAATTGGCCATTGTGGTTGGTTAAGTACTAGTGTAGTGTAAAATAGGGTTTAGGAAATAGCAAGAATGGTCCCTGTAGTTTATAAAAAGAGTATTGGGCTATGTAAATGGGCTTTTAGATTGGGCTTTTAGTTTAAATGGTATCCGGGTAGGGTTTTTAGGGTTTGAGGCCCAATAAGGTTTTAGGGACTATTTTTGGACTTTTCTGAAAGTTAAGGGGTTATTTTGAAACATTTTGGGTCTTGTTGACTTTTGTTGACCAAGATTGACTGGAGTTGACTGTAGATTTGACTTTTTCTAGCTTTGGCTTCCGGCTTTTGTTCACTCTTCCGTTCTTGTGTCCGTGCTTGCCCGTTTTTGACGGTTTTCTTGTGATTTTTGATATATCCGTACCTGCACACACAAAACACAAATACAAGCATATTTTTGCCATTTTTGGTCTGTTTTGGGTTTAATTGGGCTATTTTAAGCATAAATGGATATGTGTATTTTACACTTATCAAAATTCCCCAAACTAAACGATTGCGTGTCCTCACGCAATATCACATGCCTTATAACCAAATACCTCGAAACTTCCCCAAACTAAACCTTTGAAAAGTAGCAAAGATTTTTGTTGAGAGAGCTAAGAGATCACAAGTTATAAAACACCCGATTTCCCATTTTCAAAGATTTTTCTCTTTTTATGATTTTTCTTGATAATTAACTACCTAACTACAACTTATTTGTGTTGACATAATGTATTGTTTTCATTTCCTTTTTGGTAACTTTGAGGATCATAGAACAAAAAGCACAATTAAGTGTCTAAAAGATAACTTCATCATCCCCGATTTTTCACTTTTCCCATGCTAAGCTTATTACAAGTCATGACACTAACACTACTCATAAATACTAATTGTGTACTTACTTTTCCTCCCGCAAATCCTACTTTTGTATCTCAAGATTTTACTTAAGTCATATACCCGAAGGCTCTTTAAGACTTTTATTTTGATACTTATTAATTCCAAAAATAAAGCGTAACGGTTAAGAACGCAATAATTAGCTCCTAGCCCTTTTCAAAAGATCAAATGTTATCAAGATTAAAGTCCACATCGAGGCCAATAATTGGCTTTTATTAGGCTACTTAAGCAAGGTCCTTAAGTCATATAACCGAAGGCTCTTTAAAGGGACATGAATGACCAATCTTATTTGATCATATACCTTAGGCTCTTTAAGGCACAAAATAAGACAAAAATTAAGCAACATTATTATACCTCAGTCCTTTAGAAGGCTACAACATCGGCCACGCCTCCGACAAGATGTAGCAAACATATTTCGACTTCGGTAACTTCCTCGACCTTTTAGAAGGCTGTAACATCGGTTGTGAGCCGGCAAGATACAACAAACTTTTATCAGTCTCGGATTATTATTGAATTCTACTTATCCCATATACCCTAAGGCTCTTTAAGGAATAAACAAATTATTTATAAATGTGATACATATAGTATGCCAAATTAAGTATTCCTGATGTGTACTCATCCTAATCACAAAGGAACTAAAGAAAACTTCTATTAGCTAATTATTAACCAAAAAACCGCACAACTCTATTTATTAAACATTTATATAGAAAGGTGAAACAAGCTAATGGGAGAAAAAGCCACAATTAATACATATGAGCTTGAAAGAAAACCAACTATTCTACGTTTAATGTCATGACTTATAAATAACACTATCATTTCTTATTCTTCGCAATTTAAAATCTCTAAGAAAGAGATTCGCGAACAATTAGCCTATATAAAATCCAACTCGGCATATTTAAAATCTTCTTGAGATTAGCACAAGTCTTCATTTACTAACGATTCAAGTCTAGCATGTTTAAAGTCTACGTGAGACTAGCACAAACTATCATCATTAATCATTAAGGGAGAAAGCTAGAACTCTACACGTTCGATCGGGTCAAAAATTACTTCTTATTCTTACCAACGGAAAACCTACATTCGTGTTTTAACACTTATTTTTTATCAACTACTAATATATTTTTTTTCTTTTTTTCCTACAAATAAGAACTTCAAAAAAATTAAAATTTTTGCTATTTTTTGTGGGAAAACGGGTACGTGAGAACAAAACAATAAGCAGGTAACATCAAATCGATAGATTCCCTCCCCAAACTAAAATGAAACATTGTCCTTAATGTTTAAGGTCGAGTTCTACGAAAATCTAAGTCGTTTATGAAGTATGCAAAGATAAACGAGAATCGATAATGATGAAAGGATATCGGATCTCCCCAAACTAATTTCACACAAAGGATGAGAAGCTCGAGTGAAATGGGATACAACACCGGACACGAGAGTCTTCAGAAATTGTTGGTTCAATCCTACAAAATCATAAGAAAAAAACAAACACAAAGAACTGGAAGAGGATAGCCACAACACATCACAACACATCATTAATTAGAAAATAGAAAGAAGAAAGAAAAGGATAAGCATGGGGTAAACTCCCACGAAGCGGCTTGTTTTTGGTCACCAAGTCACAAGCTCAACTCGATCCCTGAATTTAGTTGTCCTTAGGGAGAGTGTGGAGATCTGGGACTACCTTGGGTGGTATGTGCCCTCCGAAGTAATGTTTCACACGGTGACCATTTACTTTGAAATTCGGACTATCGGGTTGAGATAATTCAACTGTTCCGTAAGGAAAAACTTGAGCGATAGTAAACATGGGTGGGAAGAGTTGGCAAAATATCGGTCATAAAATCATGAGATTCAGAAACACCCTTAGACTCTTTGATTATCAAAATACCCGCTTCGGGTTCAAAACATTTCTTGATATCCGGTGGTTCTGGTGGAGGACGAGGAATTGACGGATTATCTTGATGATCAAGGTTAGGTGACTCATTAACTTCATCTTCGGAATCATCATTCTCAACACCAGGCGGAATTAAATCATCCTGAACAAGGAAAATATCGATTTCTTCTTGAGTGAGCTCACTATCCTCAACGAGGGTAGGAGATACGGGAAGAGACTCGATAACTGAAGTTTGATGAATATTTTCCCTTGACTGGAAGTTGAATAGAGGTAAAGTGTTCATGATTAGTTGATCACTTCAGAAACGAGATTATGAAAATCATCATCACTAAGCAGACTATCAAGAAAAGTTACGTCCCCTTCTGAATCAAAATAACCTTCCTCAAAGTTATAAGACACTTCTATGGCAAGAAAATCATCGATCTCATCATTATTATCTTCTGGAGCAAAACTTTCAACCTTGTCGGATAAAGGTGTATTGAGTAAAACTGGCTCATCAGAAACGTTTGAATTTTTGATCTCGACATTTTCTTCCATTTCATCAAGAAGAGGTTTTAAGTGATCTTGAACGTTCTCTTCATGCAAGTCCTTCTTAAGAGTTGACTTATCATTACCTGGTGGAAACGAATCGAGAGGAGCAAGTTCATCGGCGAACTTCTTAAAATTATCACTAGTCTTCACCGGAGAAGAACTAGGAGGAGGATGAGTAGTGGTACTGCCACTAAACGGATCGTCTTTTGAAAAACGAAGATAAAGTGGCGTGGAACAAATTGTTTTTCCTAGTTTTTTCGTAGATTTCTCAGTATAATAAACAAGTTCGTCCTTTCCTACTCTTAAAGTCAATTTTTCCTCGTACAAATCAATTAAAGCTTTTGCGGTTCGCAGGAAAGGTCTTCCTAGAATAATAGGCACTCTCGGGTCGGGCTCAAAATTAACCACCACAAAATCTGCAAGAAAAGTGAAACCATCGAATTTAACTACAACATCTTCTGCTATACCCATCGGGTGCGAAATGGAACGATTGGCAAGCTCGAGTATCATACGAGTAGGAGTCAAAGCTTCAAGCCCAAGCTTCTTGTAGATTGAGTGAGGTAAAAGGTTAATGCTAGCTCCTGAATCGGCTAAAGCACTAGTTCTATCGAGTTCTTGTAAAGCACATGGGATAAGAAATTTTCCCGGATCTTCGAGCTTCTCGGGAACTTTGTTCATGATGATAGCAAAACATTCAGCATTCACAGTCGTAATAGCAATCTCCTCGAGCTTCTCTTTATTCCTTAGCAACGAACTTAACCATTTGTTAAATTTTGGCATTTCGACGAGAGCATCCTTCAATCCAATCTCTAAACGAAGTTGTTTGAACATCTTCAAGAACCGGGTTGTTTGAACATCTTCAAGAACCGGCTGTATTGAGCACTTGGTTTTTCGTGTTCTCTAATTTTCATCCTTTCGGGATAAGGAAGTTTAGATTGATACGAATTAGGATTTGGAGAATTAAGATCTTGAATTTTAACGTTAACGGTTTTCTTTGCTTTTGGTTTTGGAATTTCCATGAAAATTGAATCTTCTTCCTCCGGAGGTGGGACATGTGCGGTATTTTCCAAATTAGGATTTTGCACTTTTTCCGTTGACGTCTCCGGGTTTAGTTCGGGTTCTTTTTGAAGATTTGAAACAACGGGTGTAGGAATAAGGGGAGTCGAAGGTTCTTCCAAAGTTTTACCGCTCCTTGTGGTGATAGCATTGATTTGCTGACGAGGGTTAGTTACGGTTTGACTCGGAAGAGTTCCTGGATTCGAGGTAGAGGCTGAATTTTTGAAATTATTGCAAAGACTTGTCAACAAACTCGTGACATTAGCCATTTGATTTTGTAGATTTTGACCTTGATTTTGAACATTCTTCAACACCGCATCGTTTGCCTTGACGTAGTTTTCAAAATCCGTTTTCGAAACACCTTGGATTTGGGGCGTAGGAGCTTGATAAACTGGTGGCTGATTCATTGGTGGTTGGTATGGTGGGGTTTGGTAAACGGCTCCTTGGTTGTTTTGACGGTTTTGATGAGAATTGGAATTGTTTCCTTGATAACGGTTTTGGTTGATTTGGACATTCGGTTGATTGAAACCTGGTGGTCTCATTTGACTTGCCAAATTGGAAGGTTGGTTTCTTTGGAGAAAATTACCAACGGCTGCGGTTTGTTGAAATTGTTGGATATTATCATGAAACACGGGAAAATCGTTCTTTGTTAATGGACAATTGTTAAAATTGTGATTTGATCCACAAGTGGACACATCTTCCTCAACCGCTTTGATCGATAGTGCGGGGTTGTAACAACTAAAGCTTTCCTTTCATTCAACTTCTTGTTTCATCTTGATAGGTCTTCCTTTCTCGAGAAGATGCGGCTATTTGTTGCATAATCGAAAGAATTCTTTGAAGTTGAAGAATTAGAAGAGGAGCATCCCGTACTCACTCTGAATCATTAGCACGATCTTCTGGAGTAACGAACTTGTTGATTGCTTTCAATAATCGACTAAA
The DNA here is from genome assembly GCA_026074375.1 of Tanacetum coccineum. NCBI lineage: Eukaryota > Viridiplantae > Streptophyta > Magnoliopsida > Asterales > Asteraceae > Tanacetum > Tanacetum coccineum. The sequence continues at coordinate 8,207 of BQNB010005414.1, read as the reverse complement.
CTTTCTTGAGGCATATTGTCTAAGAACTTGCCACCTGCCGGCGGAAATATAAGGCATCTTGATCGTTTGTTCTTGATTCAAAGAATGGTAAAAGTTATCGAGTTTGGAGTTTCTGAAAAGCATGGTGAAGGAAAGTTGACGAAGGGAGTCTTTAAAATGTTTACATGCTTTCGTAAAAGGCTTCGTTTTGGGTTTTTGATTAAAAAGTAATGATTCTCATCAAGTTAGTAAGTGGTTTTTGAAGGTGGGTAGTGAGAAGTATTGTTATGATTTTGAAACAAGGTTCGTCCCATGGAGATTTGAATCTTGGAGGGTTCCTTGTTTTAACAATCTCGGGCTTCACCGTCTAGAGAAAAAAGGTAAAGCAAGCTTTACCGAGTGTTCGGAACTTCTGGATGTCTACCGTTGAGGTGACCTTGTTATAAAACATCGAAGTGTGATTGTGAGGGTCTTGTTACCCGTAAAACTTATTACTTTGCACAAGATTGCATTAAAGGTTGTTTGAGCTCGAATTTTTTAGCATTTGATCGAGTGGGACAAACTTATAGCTTCTTCATATCCCTCGATGGGTGTTGTAACATTTGGGGACATTGTTCGATTGTCGGCCATTAGAACAATGTTTTGTTCAAACATGGTTTTCTAAATCAAAAGTTTTTAACAAACGAAGGTTTGTTGTTTGACGATCGTCTTCGAGATTGCGAACCGTTCAGTGCGAATAACAAAGTAAAAACTAAAATCATAAAAGCAAAATCTTATACTAAAAAAATTTTTTTTTTATATTATTTTTTAATGAATTTTTAAACGGTTACACGAAAGAGGACTTAAACCAAATAATCAAACTACTTCCACGGTACTCTTGAAAATTTATTTTCAAGGTGAGCCGTACTGGTAGTGAACACAATGGCAAAGTGTTAAATCTTTTGATTACGATTTGGGGAACAATTGCAGTTCACCGGAAATTGGAATTATGTAATATCTCAATAGAAGATATTATTGTTGGTGTTCGATTACCAACTTTGTTTATTTTATTTCTTTTTAAAGGACAATTTTTATATTTTTGAATTTTTTTTTTTTTTTTTTATCTTTTACTTATACTAAAAAGAAAAGGAAAATATATATATGTATATTTTTTTTTTATATTTTATGATTTTTTGGATTTTTGAATTATAAAACAAAAATGAAACTTTCGAAGGTGAAAGGATCTTCAAACCAAATCAACAAACACAAAACGGAGGAATCTTAAACACTAGTCCCCGGCAGCGGCGCCAAAAACTTGGTGTGACAGTTTTATACACGTACAATATATATAAAATATAACCTTAAGAGTAATTAAGAAAATTACCAAGTTACCCTTGATAAAATTCACTCTTAAAAATATATATAGTATAATATAGAATACGTATATTAAACCGGGTAAGTATGATCACCCGGGTCGTTTCCCCAACGACTAGTGAAATTGAAACCTCGTTTAAGCTTGGATTCTGATTTGAATAAAGCAAAGATATTTTTGATAATCTATATCTACTAAATAAAAGCAATTTAACATTAAAACAAATACGTGGAACAAATTATGTGACAATTAGCAAGTAAACTATTTTATCCCTACAAATGTTAAACTTAAAATTATAAACCTAAGATAGGACAAAAGAAAATTTTAGAAAAAAAAGAAAAAACATTTTTTTCTTTTTTATTTTGCTTTTTAGATTAAAAAGATATGCTTTTTTCTAAGATTTAAACTAATTAAAAAAACTATAATAAAAATAAAACTCTTAATAATAAAATCTCTAAAAATTTTTAAAATTACACTAAATAAGAAGTGTTGCAGAAATTTTTTATAAAAATAAAAGCCCTAATTTTTACTTTTTGCTTAAAGTCTAATTAAACTAATTAAAACTTAACCCTAACTATTAATTAAAACTTAATAAACTAATTAAAAACTAACTTAGGGACTAACTGTGTAAAAGACTTAAGGACTAACGGGCTTAAAACATTTAACGAGCAAGGATTAACTGAAAAACAACTAAAACAGAAAAATTACAGGAATGTCCCTGAGGACTTACCTAGACAACACAACTAAGTCAATTATAAAAGCTCAAATCTAAAAAGTGCTTATCACTAAAAACTTAAAAGAGCAAAGTTGTAAAGGAAGCTAGTAGGAGCAAAATTAATAAAAACTACTTGGGCTGAAAATAACAAATAAGCTCAATAAAAGCTTATTTTTGAAACTGGACTAGGAAAGTGGGGTAACCCTTGTTTTAGGAAAATAAGCTATAAAAACCTCATATACTAGTTCAAAATGTAATAGGAAACGATGTTCTAAAGAGCTCAATGATGTGATTAACCTAAAAATGAAAAGATAATAGAGCTTAAGGAACTTTTAGACTACTGAAAATGAGGGAGAAACAAGCAAACTCAGAAAATAAGGCATTTAGCACAAAATCCAAATGAGCTTAAAAGCTTAAAAAGCTAAACTAGACTCTAAAACTTTAAGGACTTATTAAACTACTTATAATCTATCTAATTAAGCTATAAAATCTAGACCCATAAGCTAAATTAACAAATTAAAATCCTAACCTACTGTTTTTGGTTTTTTAAGTATTTTTGTGATTTTGACAGCTAAATTAAGCTAGGTAAATAAGCTAGAAAATGAAATTTAAGTCCTAATCTATATTAAGCTATAACTAAACTATAAGATGCTAAAAGATAAGCTATTAAATCCTACAATTGCTGGCTTAAATTGGGATTTGAATATCAGCAGTACTAACTAATTAGTACTGCTGATGCAGAGATCTTTTTAACAGCGGAATAGGCTAAGAAAATAAGTAGTAAAATGAAAACAAAAACCTAAACTATATTAAGCTAGATCTAGATTACTTCTAACTTGAATTTAAAAACCTAAATCCTACTTTTACTTAACTAAGAACTAGTCTAAAAGTGGCAGTACTAACTGTGACAGCAGTACTAACTTTTTAGTTAGTACTGGTGCACTTTGCACAAGTGCAAACCAAGAGTGCAGGTTTCCTAAGGGAAATCCTGCACTAAGACACACTCAAATAGAGTGTATAAACAAAGTTCAAGCAAGATCTAAGCCTTGAAGGGCTTAGATCAACAATTGCACAAGTGAAATTCAAAGGAAAATTCCCCTGGTGCTAGAACCAACATATTAAACCATAACTTTTTCAATTTCACAATCTAACTTATAAAAACTCTTTTCCTAATTGTCTTAAAGGTAAACATAAGTGACTAAAGCAAATTGCACAATTGATTTGGACTTTATGAAGTCAAACATACTTAAACCAAACACCCCTTTATCATTTTGATAGGTTTTAGTTAAAGCTTATATTGCAAATCTAATTAGCAAGTAATGAATACCAGATAAAAACTAGCTTAAATCTATCCTAACAAACATGAATCAATAACTAAATAAGAATTAATCTAAGATTTAGGAGTTTTATGACAATTATATGAAAATCTAAGATCTAAACTATCAAAAGCTAAAACAGATGAACAACTAAGATTATTAAACTATACTAAACACGAATAAGCACTAATAAGTAAAATATTAAGCAAATAAGCAATGATAAGCAAATAAGCTATAACTAATTTAAACTGAAATTAGAAAAGATGAAAAGGGAAACTTACTTGATCCTTTAGCTAAACAAAAGGTTCCCAAATAGGGCAGCTACAAGCTCCCTAGCTTATTAGATAAGCTAGGGTATAAGTCCTTGGGATCTCTTCCAAGTTAAGATCCCCTTCCAAAAGCTCTAATCCAATAAGATCCATGATAGATTAAACTGATTTAAGGTTTAGGTAAGATTAATACTGAATTCAAATAGCTCTATTTCAGCTTATAGACTGAAAGAGCTTAAAATGAGCTTATTAGCTTATTGAGACAATTTGGCTTATTAAGAGAGCTTTTGATTAATAAGAAAAGAGAGCTTATGAATGACTTAAACGAAATTTCATTAATAAAAATTACTGATTACATTACTTTAAAAAGAAAATTACATTTAAGAAAAATACGAATTTAAGCTAGACTAAAAAATATAAAAAAAACTAGATAGTGTGTATGTGAGAAGTGAGGCCTATTTATAGTGCCAAGCTGAAGCTTCTAGGAGCCTGAGCCATTCCCCCGCTTCTTTAAATCACCACCTTCCATTTATCCAATCATTTGAGAATGATTTGTAGCCGTTTGATCAACCTTGGGATTCACATGGATTGCCAAGCTGGCATTCCATGATGTGACGTTTGTGCTACTTATGTGAGTAGATTAGCACAAAAAGCCACTTAAATTTGTGCTTTCTTCTCTTGTACATGATCCTCTCTTATGCGTCTTGGCCAATAGGAGCTTAATTTGACTGATTTATCCATGACATCTTGATATAGACCACTTGAATAGACGACCTTGACCCTCAATTTCTATTTGCCCTCTCTTTTACCCTGGATGGTGAAACAGGGAAGACGGGTGAATAGTAAATGGGTTTCCCACCTATTTTTGGACAGTTAAAACTGTTATACTTTGAGGAGTTTGCACATTTGGTCCTTCTCTTTCTTTCCTCTCTTTTCAGTTATAAAACAGTTTGGGAATTTGCAATTTTGACCCTTGTGTTTTATAATAAGAGGAAATGAGCTTTGTTGACTTTTATTGACCGTCTTTGATTGGATTTGACTGAGGCTTGACTTTTCTGGCTTCGGCTTTGATTCTTTGGCTTCTTTTTATCCTCTTCTGATTCTCGTGTCTGTGTTTGCTTGATTTTGACTGTTTTCTTGTGATTTCTGATATATCCGTACCTGCACACACAAAACACAAATACAAGCATATTTTTGTCATTTTTGGTCTGTTTTGGGTTTAATTAGGTCATTTTAAGTACAAAACGGATATGTGTATTCTACACTTATCACCTTCTACAGGAGTAATTAGTTCTACTTGTGCTAGAAGATCAAAGCCTCAAGGCAATACAAAGAACAATAGGATCTCACAACCTACAAGTAGCAACAAGAAGAATAAAGTAGAAGATTACCTTAGGAGTGTTACGCCTAGTTTAAATAAAAAGAATCATGTTTCTAAACCTGTCTATCATGAAGATATTAAGCATTA
>BQNB010005413.1:75618-102313 GCA_026074375.1 Tanacetum coccineum | reverse complement strand
ATGCGGGCTGCGAGAGCGTCTCTGTCTTCTTGGCGATATTGTCCTGGATTCAGAATACTCTTATTCCTGTGCCCTAGTGCTTTTCTTCCGGGCATTGCCAAAGTCGAGCCTTGCTTTTACTTCCTCCAGCTTTTCTTTCTTTCTCTTCTCATACTCATACTTATCTGCCATGATTGGTAGTAGTTTCTCATAGTGCTTTTCACAGAACTCTTCGAGATCTACAGCGGATGTAGTTCTCACGGAGTCCTGAGGGATTTGTTTGTTCTTCCCTGTCGTATTCCGTACATCGGACTTGGGATGACTATTGTTCGTGATTGCTCATGGTGAGTATTTTCAAGGAACGCAGTTATATCGGTCCCACGGATGGCGCCAACTTGTTAGTACAAAAACTGTGTATGGGGGTGAATATGGGTCTATATCATTTATTGGGTTGGGCCAATGAATGGGTTGTGACGCAAGTCTTGTACTAATCCAAGTGAATGAGAGATAATCTGCACAAATGAGAGTAAACCGTTAGCCTTACCGCAGGGCGGACCCTGCGATTAAGCTCCGGCGTGAGAGTAAGTATACATGTTTGTCAGAGAATGTCAGAATATGTGTGTGTATTAATGATTAGACAGAATGTACCTTTTTGGGGTGTGAAATGACCCCTATTTATAGGCAAGCCCAATACTAGGGTTCCCTAGTATTTCGCTTGCAACTGTTGGTGGCCGGAGTGGGTCCCTTGTCGGGCAAGGGTCCACGTGTAATCGTGTTTGCGGACGCGAGTGTTCTTCCGCGGTCAGTGTTTGTCCGCGGAGATGCAACAGGTGCGGCTTTGAAGATACTCACGTGCGTCTTTGGAATATCCGGAGCATGACCCTTGTCAGGCTTAGCAGTCCGGCTATTTGTTTTATTGGGCCTGGGCCCATATGCGTATATTATGAACTAAGCCCAGTAAGCTTGGTGCTCATACTATACGTCATCACAAGTGTTGCACTGTTGGACTAGATTGAGATACAAAAACTATAGTTTGGTAATGTTTTATGGGAATATGATGAATATATGGGCCCGCAAAACCCACATGACTCTAACTTTATGGGTGTTGCTTAAAACCTCTTAAATGCATTTTTAATTTCTCTTTTACTTTATATTTCTCAGCCACGCATTTTTAATTTCTCTTTTACTTTATATTTTTTTAAAAGAAAAAATTATTTTTACAATATTTTTAATCCTATATAAATTTAATAAATTAAATATATTTATATATAATAATATATTTTCTATCTCTTACTAATTTCTCAAACATTTCTCATATTTTTCAAACCTTTCCTAAATCCTAATACCACTTATAAACCAAATGCACCTTTAATTGTAGTTTGGCTATCACAAAACAATATTACTAGTAAAAAGTTTTCCTAGTACAAGTCCTTAAGATATTTTAGGACCCAAACAATTTATGAAGTTGCAGACACCATTGCTATGTATTAAGCTTCTACTGAAGACTTAGAAAGGGTTTATGGTTTTTTTTTATATTCAATCACACGATTGGACAATTATTGAGAATCGATTTGAGGTTAGTAAAATATATCCTTATGTTATTGTTATGATGTTTCAATTAGTCTGTCTTTTTTATATTACCTTTTTTCAATCAATTACGTAGTATTTTTCTATTAGGATTAAAATAGAATTTTGGATGTGGCAAGAGAGCTAGTATCTTATTAATTGTTTTGCAAAAGTTTATCATAGAAACCAATCAAAACTATGAAACGGCTAATAAATTATGAGATGAACATTGAGCCCAGAAAAAGATGCAGCAAATAAACATTACAATAATTTAAACACATCTATATTAATATCGGTTCAATGGGATAAAAGTCTTGAATAAATTATAATCAAAATGTGTCGGTTCAATGGTATCTCCAACATTGAAATCAAAAATTGTGTTTTATGAATGTTTGATGTACGCTTAATAGTCTTTTTATGCTGTTCCCTAATTCATAGAGAATGATTTAAGTTTTAGTGCTAAATGGTATGTGACATAATATAATCATTGTTGTTTTGAATGTGCAGTTGAAGCAAGATCTTATGCTCACAAAAAAATTGCAGCGTGCATATATGTTTATTGAAGACGGGCACATATGTTTTAATAAATTCGACGATAAAGCCTAGCGTGCATATATGTTTTTTGAAGACGGGCACATATGTTCTAATAAATTTGACGAGAAAGTGTAGCGTGCACATATGTTTTTGGAAGAGTACTCATGTGTCCCAACGAATTTGATGAAAAAGTAAACTGTGCATACATGTTATTTCAAGAGTGCACATTTATATTTAACAATATACATTTGTATTTGAATTAGCGTCATTCCATTTGCAAAATCAAAACATTTTGAACTACTGTATTTATATTTATGTTTTTGCTTTCTTATAAATTTAGAGATTAAATGTACATATTTATGTTTTTTGTATAAATTTTGAAATAACAGTACACAATAAACAATATGTGTCAATTATCCATTTAAGAAAAAAATTCACACATAATTTCTTGGCTAAAACAATTGATATAACAACAAAAAAACACACATCAACTTATTTTTTTTTAAACTTGTAGCAACGAAACGAAAATGAATTTCCATAATATTTAAAAAAACATATATGCACCTCATTTTTTTTAAATATATTTGCTGAAAAAATAAAAAAATTAATTCTAAAAAAAATAAAAAATAAAAAATGTAAAAAAAATTAATTTTGAAAATTTAAGGCTTAATAAAAATGTTTTTTTTTTTAAATTAAAAAGAAAGTGAAAATGTGTTTTACTATTTACCTTTTGAATAAATAAAAATGTTTCATAATAATACTAAATTCATTATTGAGTCCAAAGTTTGGTTCAGTAGGTTCTAGTAACAAAAGTCGTGTCTGCAAAGAAAGGTTCATCCCCGGCCCCCCCTATATATATCTAGATATATTATATATATATATAGAATAATAATATATATACATATAATAAATATATATATATATACATATAGTATATAATATAATAAGTTGAAAATAAAAGACAAATATTCGTGAGAGGATAAAAAGATAACTTTTTTTAACAAAAGTTCTCACAAAAATTCAAATAATTTCAAAAATCAGTACATGTTGGTGCATAAACTATTGTCAAAAGAAGTTTTTTTTAATTTAGTTTTCATAGCGATTTATTACAATGCACAAAAAAATAAAATTTGATGCACAAAAAATTTTTTGATGCACAAAATTTTCAACTTGTTATAGTTTGATGCGCAATAAAATTTTGATGCAAAAAAAGTCCCAAGAAGAAGGTTGGGTTAAAAAACGAAGTTTTGATGCAACAAAAAAGACGATTAATGACCCCCCCGCCACAAACTTATTTTTTCATAATTATTTTGGGCGAAATATTACACTTTTAAAAAAAACTCCTTCGACAACATTTTCATGCACGCAACATACACGATCTTGAGAAATTTATATTTCAGATTTAATTAAGACTATTTAACAAAACTATCTTTTTATTCCTTCTCCCCGATATAACTTTTTATTTTGAGATACCTTTATCATATATATATATATATATTATATATGTTATATATATACATAATATATATGAGAAACCTAAATATATATAATATATATATATATATAGTATCTAATATATATTTACTTTTTTCAAGCATCAAATTTTTTGCGTGCGAGAACACTGATAAAACCACCTTTTTTACTCTTAATAATACATAGTGTACAACATATTAATGCAAAATGACACTTTTGAAAAAAAATATAATTTAATTTGGATGCAAATATTAAATTAGGGTCAAAGTGGTAATTTTATTATTATATATATAATAATAGCAATCGAAAAAAACACTATTCACGTTAAGCACTGTAGCAAGCTACAGTGCTTATATATGGGCCAGCCCATATTATTCACAATTTTTTTTACTTGCTACAGTTGCTGGGAAAAACCGGCCCTATTTTTTTATTTTTTTCTTTTCATTAAATTTCTGGCACAAATAGAGGGAAACAACAAATGTTACAAAAGCTTAACCGACCAAATCAGTAAAAATATCCCGCGTAACATTTCCGAATTGACTCAACACCTGTCATTTTACACACAGATGAGACCAAAACAAAATAACATTCGCAAAAAAATATATAATATATAAAATAATAAAACAAATAAAATTTTTAACTCAAAAATTAACCCCACTATTAAAATGAAGACGAAAAAATAAACCCGCACATACAATTCTCATTAAAGCCCATGATCCCATAAAATTATAGTTCAAAAAAAATCCGAATAACTAAAAAAAGAAATATTAAACATAAGCCGCCCCACACATAAGACCATATAAAAAAAACTAATTAAACATGAGGCCGAAAACAAATAAAACCAGCACAAAATAAAAAAAATATAAAATAATAACGCCATCGCGTAGAATAAAACGACGTAGGTACTTTGACTTCTAACACGCTATAGTGCTCGACCCACATTGGGCCCGCGCCCCCAACCACGGAGGGGGAGGGGAGGGGGGGCCCCCCGCCCCCCCCCCAGATGAGAAACAACAACCCACACCCCCCCCCCCCAAAACTTGGCCAACCCTTTGGCGTTTTTTACATTTTTCTCAATAGGCAAGATGTTAAGAAGTAGTGTAAAAGTAAGATAATAAGGAAAAATAATAAAAGAGGGCCTACTCTACCGACCAGGCTACCGCCCACACCATGAAAACATAACAGGCCCAACATGATCCAACCTCAACCCCGCCCCAGCTCCCCCGCGCTCTAAGGTCCCTCCCTTAACCCTTACCTACTCGCCCTCTCTCCCCCCCTCTCTTCCCTCACCAATCCCTTATCAGACACTCCTCACTCACTCCGCCCACCACCCCCACCCCCGACTCACCACCCCCAAGAACCTCCACCCCCGCCTCCCTACCCAACGCTTATTCCCTCCCGACAATCCGCGCATCGGCCCACCGTCATCCAACCACCTCCCTCAAACTCCCTCTAGGCTCCACTCCTCTCCTCCCCCCCCCCCTCGCCTAACCGTGTCCCTCCCCGCCGCTCCCTCATCTCATTACTACCAGATCTCGCCGCGCCCCGCGCCTCCCACCCCCCCCCATCAAATCTCTCCTCCCATCTCCCTCCTTAACCCCACCCCCAACCCCCTCACATCTTTCCCGCGTCCCCAAACCCCCCCTCGGTCTCCCCTTTCTGCCACCCCCCCACTCTCCCCCCCCTCATCCTCTTGCCCCCCCCAAATGTGTGTGTGTGTTAATCATCTTACCCCCCCCCCGCACTTCCCCCCACTCCCCCCCCCACCCCCCCACAATCCAAACAACCCCACCCCCCCCCCACCCCCCGCCCCTCCCCTCCAACCCCCCACGCCCCCAACACCACCCCAAAACCCTCGCCCCAACCCGCCCCCACAACACCCCATCTCCCTACCCCCGACCCCCCCCCCCCCCCCCCGCACACACTCAAACCCCCTCCATTGAAACCACACCCCAACAAACCCCCGCCCCCGCCACTCCAACCCGCACCACCAAACCCCATTCACCCCCCACCACAGCACAAATACTACAAAAACAAACAAACAATACAAAACATGATGCCGAACAAAATAAAACACATCAAAATAAAAAAACAGACCACAAATCATAAAGCCAACTCACTACGCGAAAAAACAAATTAACAGAGACCGCAGCAACGCGCGTTTAATCACGTTGATCCTTAATTATAGCATCTCCCCCACCCTTCACCAAAAACCAGCACACACATAGAAATAAAACAAAAAAAGTCCTGAACTACTATCCTCCATCATACCAACGCGCCACAAAATCACAAGCCCAAACCCTACTAAGTAATAATCATTCATACATAAATCAATATCATAATTACCAAATTCTCCTCATATTTGTTACAAATTTCAGGCCCATTGATAACAGCTAGAGAAAAAATATACCCATACTTAACCTGTGTATTATTGGGACTATTTTGAGCGACATTTGTATATAGACTTTATAATGTCGTTTTTGCGTTTGAACTCAACAACAGGTACTCAATAATTTATTAAACCTGTGAGTTTATTATTGATTGTTGAATTTTTTGTTTTTTCTCATTCATTTCATCTTTTGCACAAATTTTGGTTAATGCATAACTGATCTTGGTTATTGAGGTATTTATCAATTATTAAGTTAAAGAAAAAAAAATTAATCTGATCTATGATACTAAAAACCATTAGCAGTTTGTTATTTGAACTTTGACTTTTATTTTGTTTTTTTAAGAGGCAACCATTATTATTTTTGTTAACAATCATCTCCAATATCATCGTAGTAGATTGAAGATGGTTGATTGTTCAACCATTTGGAGTTAATGGAATCCTATTTCCTATTTGGTTTGGCTTCATGTATATATATCTTTGCTGACCGTATTCGTGAATTATTCTGTCGAACTATCAATTATTGGTAAGCGTTTTTGTTAGGCGTGCAAATATTCTTGAAAGCTGTGCAGCGTACATGTTCGAATGAATTAAAGTTGTGCGTACATGTTTGTGAAAGTTTTTATTTAATTCGAATGAATACATTTTGCGTGTTTACGAAGAACTGGAAAAATGTATTGCATGAGCGTATGATTTTGCTTTTCATACCTCTTGGTTCTTGTATTATTACATAATTTTGTGTGAAAGTACAAGTTTTTTATTGTAGTGGACGTGTTAAAGTCTATATATGGATGCATCTTATTGGCATGCAACTTGTTCTTATCTTTTTCATGTGAAATATATATATACTTCCTGTATATTGTCATGTGTGAGTTGGCATTCTATACGATTGATATAAAATATAATAGTGGAAAAGGGTGTTTTATATGTACACTTATGTGTGTTTTGAATTAGCATTGATTGGATAGAAAGTATAATTAGTTTCACTTCTGTTTTATGATGTTGTTTTTTAGCTAGGATGGGCTCCAATGAAAAAAAACTATGCTATAAAGATGATCAAATGAATGTACTTTTGTGTAGTAGAGCAAGGCATGCAACAAATGTTCTCGAAGAAGCATGCATAATAAGTTTTTAAGAGGTGTGCCCGTATGTTATTTTAGACTTGCTGTGCTGAAGATGAAGAAATGCATTTTTGTTCTTGAAGACGTGTATACATGTTCTTGAAAGACTTGCATATATGCTTTTGGATGGCGTGCATGTTGTATTGAATTTGATGAGAAACACATGTTTTTTATGCATACATGTTTTTTTATTGTATTTTATTTGATATCCCATTTTTGTAATACGTATTTAGGTTAGTGGCTTTTTAATATTTTTTAGGTAATATGCAATAATGTTTTATGGTTAGTTTATAAACTTTAAAAGTTAGAAAAAAATATACTGACACACACGATGCAATTAAGTTTTTTTAACAAAAAATTATGGTTCAACAAGTTAGGCTTACATCCCTTAAAAAACATATTGCACTATCACTTTCTCAAATCAAAAAGAGCAAAAAAAACTGGAAAAATAGAAAATATACAATTACTTCTTAAATTTCTGAAAACATTTAGCTGAAAAAAACCAAAAGTAAGAAAACTAGAGTACTAAAACACTGGCATCTTTTATAAAACGAAAAGTTAATTAAAAACACTCACAATAAACATAAAAATAGAATTTGTCTTTGCCATTATACCCATTTTAAGAATAAAGGTAAAATCTCTAATAATCTAAAAAAATAAGAATGGTTGAAAAAGAGTTATGTCAGTTCTCTCATTAAGATTGGTTCTGAAAATAAAGTGACCATATATATATATATATATATTAGTTGCAAAGCCCGCCCGATGGGCGGGCTTGCCTTGTGAGTATCCAAGAAATAAATAAAGGAACGGTTAATCAATTTCGAAAACTTAAATTATTTATAGAGCGAATAAAGAACAAAAAATAAGTGAATGATAATCCGATATGAGGAAATAAAACTCAATAAATATTCGCCTTTACAAAGTACATGTTTTTAGTTCAAATCTGAATTAAAGCTTCTTTATACACAACGTTGGTCGTTGAATTTGTGCATTTATCATCTCGATCACCAATCTTCAAACTAGCCGTGGACAGAAAAACCGAAACCGAAAAAAAAACGAAACCGAAACTGGTCAACACCGGTTATTGACCCTAACCGGTTCCGGTTACGGAATAACCGGCGGTTAGTAACCGATTGTCGAGTCATTCTATGCCCATGTATAGCCGGTTAGACAACTGCAGTTACTAACCGGGTCGGATTGCCCAACCAGTTTGCTAATAAAACCCGGTTAAAAAAATGAGCCGTTTTTGCCACCTTCTTTCAGTACGCAGCTGCATGCACACGCACTGCACCAACACAACGTTTATATCTCATCCTTTTTTTTTTGTGACCCTTTTTTTGTCTTTAAGCCATCTCATTTCACTACTAAATTTATTATAAATACCCATGTTGCATTTGGTTTAGTTACAACAATCAAAACTCACCAAAACTCTCCTAAACGCTCACAAATCGCTCACAAAATGGCAACTCAAAGTACTTCAACTTCCGTCGGTGTTGGTTCTTCAAATGAACCGACGATTGTTGAGATTATAGAAACATGGGCCATTACCAACCAAAAATACCAAGAAAAGTAACAAGATACCATTGGTTAGTAACATTTTGTTAGCTTAAAAAAATAACCGGTTACTAACCGGGTTTTCAAACCGTAACCGGTTACTAACCAGTCCCAACCGTCACAAGTACCGGTTAGGGTTTTTCGGGTGCAAAAGTCTAACCGAAACCGAAACCGGTTTTTGTACTAACCGAGCTGACCGGGTTTGACCAATAACCGGTTACGGTAAATTAACCGGTTTGTACACGGCTACTTCAAACCCTTATTTGTGCATTTACCATCTCGACCACCAATCTTTAAACCCTTAAAACATGTTTGAATTTGTCACATTTACCAATACTGAATATATGAAACTAGGTACTTAATGCAAAACAAAACAAAAATTAAAAAAACTATGTTCACACCACAGTACACAATTTTTGTGTATACATCCTATGTTTGCACACACACAATCACGACATATGAGGTTAATTTACACGATTCATTCAAAATAAACTCCATATTGTTATCATAACACAATAGAAGTTTAATAGTAAATAACTTTGTTACATATTAAAGCCATTGTTCAAGAGATCTTTAAAAAAATATAGTCTCTTTTAACACAAAAGTCAACACACAGATTCTTCAACAAGAAGGGAGTAAATATTACAAGTGTCAATTACTCATTCATAGTGGGTTGCGTTGTGCGTTTTAACCTTCACACTGAAATCATATGGCCACAAATTAAGTTAATGGACTAAACACTGACAAACATAATAACGTTTTCCTCACAACTTTGATTAATACTCTTGAATTTTGTACTACTGTATCATTTAACTTAATCTAGAAAACAGATAAGTAATAAGCTTTGGTGACTTTGTTTAATGAATCAAACTCATATATTTTATGTTGTGAAAGGTTCAAGCACATGCCACATTTAACATGGGTTTGGATGCAATTTTTTAAACACACCAAGAAAAAACCTCCCACATAAGCTGAAATGAAACATCCAACTAACAGAAGACAAAGTAAGCACTATATATCTATGCCAACCGCACAATTTATTGGAAAGGGATGGTAAAAAAAAACACAAAACAACTCAACATATAAAGAAAACTATACTGCCTTCATGTTATGCAAAACATGGACTAAGAAATTAATGAAAAGCTCATTCATAGCCAAAACCGATAAACCCAAAATTGAAACCCTTTGGGCAAGCTAGCTCAATAGGCTATACATTCTAACAAATCCCTATTTTGAGAAGCTTATGCTTACCCAAACACCCCCTTAGACTTACCTTAACCTTATATTTAATAGAATAGAAACCCAAGCCAATTGACAAACAACTTAAAGAGATTGAGATTCATAACTATGCGAAGGTAATAACTACAGAGAAACTGCAAAAAATCAATATAAAACTAAGAAAATGTATAAACTCAACTGCAATTTGCCATACCAGATAATGCCTTTTATGAACAATAAATATACCCGCATGAAAGTAAGGCAGTTATAGTTGAACTGTCAACTCAAAACATCATTACCATAAATCAGAAGCATCACAACATTTGTTAATATCATAAAGCAGATTCTAATGAATGGTTCACTTAGTTTCTGGTAATCTCCATATTCACAACCTTTTGACGTACATTTGAAATCTCGTTCTTCTTCTTGGACGACTGTTTAGGAAATTAACCATAACTATTTGTCACTATAAAATATCGCTGCTATAAAGTCAGTGAAGTGTTTTTTGGTTTTGAAAGCAGAATACAGTATAATATTATACTGAACACTAATTTTGCCTTGATCTTCTGGTTGAAGTACCTTCTCATATGTGAACCGAAAAACAAATGGCAAGATAACGTAAGACATATAAATGATCCACAGAGTTTCTACTAATTAGGGTAAATAGAATCCAAGCCATGTTAAGTGAAATAGACGATCATATATGTGGGCATTTTAGGAAACACCCGATAAAGGTTAAGGAGCATTTCGAAAAAGAAATACTAACAATTAAATTTACCCTTGAAATATGGCTCCATTCCACATACCATATCGATAGAAATAGTTTTGACACTCATAAAGTTTCTTAGCGACACAAAACGGCAACCCAAGAACAGCATTCAGCAAAAGAATTTCTATACCAATACTTCTTTTACATGTACATAGATTAAGTCCCTTTAAAACAATAGATAAATACAGTAAAATACACTTTTGCAAGGAATTACTTTACATTATTGCTTGGTTCTAATAAATAACATCAAACTAAAAAGGACGGTTTGACTAAATACAATACTTGTTAATGCCAACTTCAACTTATGATCTCCTCAGGCCCATGACCCAAATGACTCATGATTTGACCAAATTAATGACCCAACAACCCACATAGTAATATGACCCATGACCCAAGTGAATTATGCTTTGACCAACTTATGACCCAGATCAATCTGCATACTGATCAATATAACTGGTCCACGTCGTTTGCTTATGCAAGTTAACTGCATCCACATTGGTCATTACCAACAATCCACTTAACTAATATTTAGTGGTATTCAACTACCATATAAAATAAGTGCAAAATAGCTCAAATGATCTTTTAATCATTTTCAAACATCTTCTCGCATCTCGGTTTTCAAAGTCTAAGTAAGATCCTACTCGTCATTTTATTCATTTAGCATGTGAATTATACATAATGATGTAAACATATTCATCATTTAGTCTAAATGAAAAATAAAAAATGACATATATACTGAAAACTTATCATTTACTCACCTTCCATCCATGCCGAGAATGACCACTTTATTCTTTTAATGACCAAATGCAACAATATACTCAGAACCTTCAACCAAATGAAACTGAGCCAACGAACACACCAAGCTAAACTGCTTGGGCCATACACCAGGAAAAAAATTGTCATGAAAGTCACCAAAAAACTTTGAACGATACAGTATAATGTTGTTAAGGAATTTAGTTGTGTAAACTGTCAAAACCCTATGAAAGATATATCGTAATAAAGATAAATAGAGCATATTTAAATGACAGACCCCTATAATGTGCATCGGCATTCCAACTTACAAATGGTTTGCTTCTTTGTTTGAGGAGCGCTTTGAAAAATATCATTGTCGTATTGTTTAAACCTGATATACACATAAGAGAAACTCATGTTTACGGTCTAATGGAAAGGAACTGTGGCTAAAAAGAGAAAAATTGGTATTGAGTTGCAACCTTCCCCTTTGAAGCAGATTGCATAACTGCCGTGATTAAAATTTTAAAGATAAATGAACAACAGATATCACACATATACGATGACTTCGATAGCTTTGTAGGTTCATACCTCCTGCTACATAAGTATATCCACAAGCGTAGTTATACCACGAGGTATTGTCAGAATGGCTTCCTGCAACCTGAAAATAAGCACAGTATAACTTTTGACATCATTACTACTGGAAAAAAAATTAAACGGATAAATTTTATGCGTGGGTCAAAACGAGTTGGATAACCTGTAAACATTATATTCCATTATCTTTTTTCCAATAACAGCGCAATTTCAATTTGGACAAATTACCAGATGAGGGCACGGGTGGCTAAAATGTAATATAATGGTGACAATTTTTATGCGTGGGTCAAAAGATGCAGCTATAGCCACCATGCCCTCAGCTAGAAAACGAATAATTTTTATGCGTGGGTCAAAACGGGTTGGTAGATGTTTGAATTTGTGAGAGTTCTTTTTTTGGAAAGTCATATGCGTTTCGGTTTTACTTTGAAATATTATATCCTATATTTTTAGTTAGAGCATTAAGTGGCTCAAATTTTTTCCCTCAAAATGATTATTTCGGTTTCGAATTCAAACTTAAATAGTGAGGTGCCTTTATGATTTTCAGTTTTACAATTTTCACCTAATCATTTCATCTTATAACTTAATTGCATAACCTACTGTTAAGAAATTATCTCATATTTTCTATGCATAAACCTATTGTATATCACACTATAAGGTCCGAAATCATAATTTAACTTCATACAGCAAACAAATAGTAACATCAAAACAACAAACTCACTAACATTAACTTATTGGACATACATAATAATATATATGTCGACTCTGACTACCATTGATTAACCAAAGAATAATATATGGGCTGACTTTACATGAAGTCAACGCACAAACTACATGAAACTGAAAAAGTGGACTACAATAAGTAAAAAGTTTAAGTTAAATATCTTAGAATAAATACTTACTGATGCAATTATGCCCAGAATCTTATCGAGTATATTGTAATAGTAGCTACTTGTTTTATTAATTCTAGTAACTCGTGACCTGCAAACAGGACCGCCAAAAAGCCATCATTGTATTCAATTTGTATGTCCTCGCTAAGAAAATGGATGCATGTACTATTAAGCAATGATACACTAATCAATGAGCTAAACTGCCACTATATAAATTCTTCATTCAATATTGACACCAGTTAGTATACTAACATCTCAACATAAATCCAAAGATGCGCAGTCACTGAACAATATCAAAACTACAACTATAGTGTCAAAATACCAGTTTAGTGATCCGCTTATAAGCCTAACTTTCTTTACCTCCGCACGATTGAAATATACAATAATAAATATCTTACCAAAAAAAGTAAAAGTTGTATTCACCTTGAACCACACGGTCAAATTTTGTTGTGTCGCCATCTGCAAAGTAAGCGTAACTTTCTTCACCCATGCACCACTGATTTCGGTAACTATACTGCAGCAATATTAAGTAAAAAGGCACGATTTCAACTTTAAGAATTTTTTTAAGAGACATGAAATGGAAAAACGAATTTTTTATCGTATATTTTTAATTGTGTATGTAGCAGTCAGTCCAAATAAGTGTCAAAAGAGATTACCAAAAAAATATGCAGCTCCTCCATATCGTTTCGACATGTCATTAATAGTGCAAGTCTGCAATAAGATTATTAACAAATTTTAGTTACATAATGCAGAACAACCGATCAAATAAGCATAATGCACAAAAAAGTAACATAAATCATTGGCTTTTAATAGCTAACAACAATTGTTATATTATATTCTAATAGAAAGAAAAATGCATCAAGGTTTACCGTTCAATCTATCTTCCTCTCATATCAGGGGCGTGTACTCATCTTCCACATAATCAAAAGATGCACCTGCACATATTTATAAATTTTATAAAACATTACAACTTTTATATATAATATCTTAAACAAAGAAGCAAGTTTTATGCGATTAATCTATATATACCCATAATGACGCATTTATGAGCAATGATTGTAATACGAACCTGATTGATATGTCAAATCAATTACAATGGTGTTGCCCCCAATAACTTTGCTCACTACTTCCTTCTTTTGGCACCCATATGTGTCATCATCATATTCGTGACAATATAGGGATAAACATTTAATAATTTATACAACTATGATTTTGAAATGGCGGTGGACTTAACCACTCACCGAAGCAGTTTATCTGAAATAAGCAATTCAAAACAACCCTTTAAGCAGTATACTATTATCGCAATTCTAAATAGGATCTAGAAGCGTTTTTAAATAACCAAACACCAAACAACCCTTAAAGCATATACTCTAATAAAAATCCCACAACGACTATAAGCAATTCTAAATAGCTCTTAAATGGCTATGTTTAGTTTCTCTAATAAGCAATCCCAAACAGTCCCTATAAGCATTCCAAACGCCACTTATAAATAAGCACTTCCATACATGCTTAAAAAATTTACTCAAAAATAAGCTACTTCAAAACACAATGCCAAACACCCATTTATACCATAAACGCTATACATTTGGTTTTGATCAAAAATGATATGAACCAAATTTTTTTATACACAACTTCAAAACACAACACTTGATTCCCAGTAAGCACTATACATTTGGTATGAAAAAATAAAATCGTCAAACCAAATCACTAAAATCATATGACAAACTAATTTGATAATCTCATCAATACTAAAACTAATACGGCAACATTGATTAGTCTTTTTTTAATACAATGAAACCTCGTTGATTGATTTACATGTGTAGCTGTTAGTGTGTGTTTTGAGCACGGAGTTTTGATTACATTCGACATCAAAACGATGGTTGGAATTTGTAAATTAGAAATCGATTTTGATTCGGTCAAACACTCGCCATAACTCCCATGCGTGGTGTTAGAAGTGATTTGAGAATTATTAAAGATCTTCTCTTATGATTCTGTTTTTAAAATTTAAAAGTTACATGTTGATTCGACATTTATTAGTTCTTGGTTATCAAATGTAGTCACAAAATAGTAAGTGCTCTAGTGGTTGAGCTGCTTTTTTCTGGACTAACAGACCCATGTTCGAATCCAGCTCTTAACAAAAGTTATTATATGTAGCAATTAGTACGTGCTAACTGTGTATTCTTAGGTGGAATAATTCATTGCTTAGGTGGCTTATTAAATGCATATATGGCATAATTAGTTGCATATGTGGCAATCCACTATTATGATGATGTGGCATATCATGTACTGCATAGGTCATTCGGAAATACCCACTTATATAAATTATATAACACATATCTATATGTGTGTGTGTGTGTGTGTGTGTGTGTGTGTGTGTGTGTGTGCATGTGTGTGTGTGTAGAGTAGGGATCTGGTGAGAAGAAAATAAAAATAAAAAGAATAAGAAGGAATTCTAGCCACACATTTTAAATAGAAGAGAAAATCAAGAGGAGATGCATGAGTATTGTAGGTGCGACAACACTTACAATAATTACAGGTATGTGGTTTCATCTTATCACATTCTTATTTTTTATTTTTATATTAATTTATCTTCTCATTTGATCCTAACATCCTCTCTCTCTACTCTCTCACACACTCCTCTATAAAATAAAATAAATATATATAACATATATAATATATATATATATATATATATATATCTATATATATTTAATATATAATACATCGAAATATATATATATATAGGGATGGGATCATGAGAAAACCTAATTTTGGTGGAAAACCCAGAAAACCCAGAAAAACCAAACAAATGCCCTAAAAAAACCAAACAGATGCCCTAATTTTTATCACGGCAAAAAAACTTTTTTTTCAGCAAAATATGGCCTCGATTTACACACTGTAAAAACAAAAAAAAAAAACACAAAACACAGAGCCCAAAAAACAAGGAGCAAATCTGCGTTTGCACATTTTTTTGGGCACTATTGGTTTATCAGGGTTTTTCTAGCAAAATATGTATATTCCCTAAACCCATCCCTATAATAATATATATATAAATAAAAAGTGTTATATTAAGAACTCAATTTATGTGCAGAACTTAACAGAACTATTAAAATGAATCAGGTCATAGATTAGATACTTGATCAAGGATGATAATTCCGTAGTGGCATTATGTAAATTAATATAATTAAAGGGGATGACTCAAATAATACTTTAACAACTGAGATCAAATGCAAACGCACACAGGAATTACAATCACAACATATATATTTTGGAAACCGTAACGCATCACAATAGGATCACTATTATCTCACAACACTCCTCACTACACACATCTAATATTACGGCTCCATATACCCCAACAAATAAATTTTCATGAGATCTCTCTTATCTTTTTCAAAATCAGATATCTGTGTTTTTTTTTCCCAGGATCCTAAACATATTGGCCATATAAAAAAAAGAAAAAGAACTATATATATGGGGGGGGGGAATAAAAAACAAAAAAAAAAAAAACAAAAAAAAACAATAAAAAAAAAAAAAATAAAAGAAAACAAAAAGATCTATTTTGGACATGAAGGGAAGCATATGTTTTCGTTCGCAGTAACAAAATTAATTTAGTGTAATATTAAAAGTTGTCGCACATAATAATTCCAAAGAAAATTGTAGCGGGTCGTATGATGCTTTCAAGATCTATACATTAGATGACAAAGATAAAGCAATTTTGGAGCAAGCGTAAATGTTTTTCATTAGTTTGCAATTGGTTCTGAAAAAGAATGCATGAAGAATCAAAGGTACAAATAAACTTTCTATTGAAACGGTAAATTACTTTTTTGACGTTTAAAAATAAACTCATGATCTGGTATGTATTATACACAATTCATCAAAGCTTGGAATTCATTAATTATCTGTATGTGAAAATGTGAAACCAATCCATATTTTTTAATCATTTAGTGGCTTGATGTTGCAAACGAAAAAGGGTTAAGAGTATGCAATTCCAAGCCACTGGTTACGATAATGGTCTAAAGACATATATCAGATAATTTTTAATTATTACTACAAGCATAAGGTTGAATTAGACTTAACATGCATAATGGCAAATACATGTCATTAAGAAAACATATGTGTATAAGCAGTTAAAAATTGGATCCACTAATTATTATGCCATATCAGACAGTAAGTGCACATAAATTTCGTGTTTTAGACATCATTTCTACTCTTACGACTTAGACAAACATAAGTTGACACTTCCAAGTTCTTTTGAGAAAATTTTCCTTCAAGCTAGTATACGAAGTATATTTAATAACAAAACTAGTACGAATCAAACAACAAAACACTTTTCATATTTAGTCCCCCTTCATGGGTAATTTGATACATGGATCGTACTCTATTTTAAAAACCATTTGTTTTGAAAACTAGAGCGACGTGACTCTGATACCAATTGTGAAAACCGTAGAGGGGGGTGAATACGTTTCCATTATAAAAACTTTAAGATCAAGGATTAAATCACTCTTCTACCGGCGGTCCCATATATATATAGGGGCCGCCAAGTATATCAGGGGGCCGCCTGATTTATGGGACCGCCTCCAGAAGAGGTTTTTGGACTAGATCTTTTGTATCAAATCACCAATCAAGTTTGACGCAATATGAGAAGTGTCGATCATAGGTTTATAATACCTAAAGCATATTCTAACAGTATAACCACACTTACACTATTTAGCACAAAGAGCTACATAACTTTAACTAACAAGATATACATAACCATTCACACAATCATGAGCGCAATGGAAGTACAAAAGTAAAGCAATAAACGTAAATAAATAAGTAAAGCGAAGGGTAAAAGAAAATGAAAATCGACACGATGATTTATAGTGGTTCGGTCACGAAGCTCCTCTTCGCCCTACTCCACTCCTCGAGTATCCAACTCGAGAGTTACTTCACTAATCAACAAGCTTCCTTTCGGCAGAGAAAACCTTATACCAATGCTCACATAATATTCTGACACTAAGCTAGATGTCGAGTCCTTATTCGGGTACAACCAAACCCGTTATGTTTTAAGGCCCAACATAACAAACCTTGTGTTTTATGGCCTAAACACATAAACCACGTCGCTTACAATATTTTCTGACACTAAGCTAAATGTCGAGTCCTAATCTTAGCTAGAACCAATCTACCACTTCACCAATGTATTTTAAGGCCTAAAATACTAACCAACCCATAATAAACCCATCCAAATATATACATCATTTGGATCTACACACTACTAAAGATGAGAAGACATGGACTCGATCTATATGTAACAAATGTTACAAATGGACTAACTAGACTACATAACTTCGGATCTTGAAGATGACCAAAGTTTTTCTCTTGTACTTGAGGGAAGAAGAAAAGAGTAGAAGATTGGATCGTATTTAAACAAGATTAAACAAGTTAAATGATCAAAGATTTAGAGAGATTTAGTGAGATCTAGAGAGAGAAAGAACTGAGAGAAATTCGTGCAAAAGGGTTGTGAAATCAGTTGGAGATGACCCACTATTTATAGGAGCTGAAAGCTGACAGTCTGGCAACGGCGGTCCCGGCGGTCCCTTATATATAAGGGGTCCGCCAGGCCTATAGGGGGCTGCCGCCTAGACTCCGCTCCCTTTTTTGTCTTTTTGTGGGGAATGTTGTATCTGGTATAGAAGCTTCTATTTTAGGGGGAAAACCAGATTTCAAAATTTATATTTAAATAAAACATTTCTTTTATTAAAAAGTATTTTGTGTTTATTTATTTTTGTGAAAAATACTTTTGTAGAAATGTAATGGTTAAGAAAAAAAATATTTTTCTTTGATCATCCTACAAGTTTAATTTGTTTGTACATACCTTATGTGATTTACATCGGGTGCAAACAAATGTCGGTGTTGATGCAGACTTAAGACATTGAGTGTTGTTGATGCATGTATGCATTGATGATTTGTGATTACAAGTAACTTGCGTACTTTACGTTATGTATTACAAGTCACATGTTTGTCATCACCAAAACATAAAGAGATCGTATAGATTAAATATCGTAATATTTGCTCTAACACATTTTATGTTTCCTTTTACTCTGTTTGTTCCATCATCTTGCGTATCTTTATTGACAAAGTTTTACATCTTTTCTATTCAATATATGTAATCTTGTCATCTCTTTAAATGCATTCATCACTATAATATTCTTTATATCTTAGTGGCTAATAAATTATCTATGATGATTGAGCAGTGGTCCGAGAGGAGGCTGTTTGAGCTTGCCGGATTGATGACATCTGTATTGAGAGCCCACTTAAATGCATATGATCTACTTTTTTCGATTGCAATTCGATATCTAATCAGGTCTTACAACTATTTTTGATTTAGGTTCTTGTCAGCAATCCATATCTACCTCTCAGTATCTCGTTTTCTCTCTATCGAGTGTTCGAAGTTGATTTTCTACTAATCTTGCAACATATACAAGGGATTTTGCTTTCGCCAAGGGATTTTTTCACCAATAACAGACCTTAATGAAAGGTTGCTGCTTGAGGATCATGATCTCCATGCCACTCCACAAGAGGGTCTGTTTGAAGCACCTCCATTTGACGAGGTACTGTTTATATTCTAGCTTGTTTGGATTTCAGCAGAATTACTAACATGTTAAGTTAAAGTGTTAAATCTTGAGTATATATTATCATTTTATGTTCGGACTGCGAAGCTCAAAGTTCAAGTTTGTTGGTCTTTATGGAGATTAGGTAGATATGGTCTTTATGGAGATTAGGTGGATATACAAGCCCTTGCACATGCTGTTGAGCTTACAAGAAAAGGGGCAGTTGATAGCTTAAAGTTTGCAAAGGGTGATCTATTTCATGCATTCAAAGTAAGCTTACGTTATGATCACACTCCTTAATTTTTTTAGTTTAACAAGACATCCTTTAGCTAGTGAATCATGTATTGATTGATGTAATTTGTGTGATAATCGTTGCAACATTGACCGTCTAATATTTGTTTGATCATAGACTTTAACTGTTACGAGGAGGCGTATATTACATTCACCCATGTACTAGTATACAATGTGAGACAGGAAAAATTCATTTCCTTAATTGTGTTCTGAATAGTTATCTAACTTGTATACATTGTTCCATTACAATTTTCACAAAACTACAAGATTCCGTATGCATCATATATAGTTTGTTTCAGTCGATTTTTTTGGTAATTTAGGTGTAAAACTAAAGTATTGTTGTTATTCATTCGATTTTTTGGTTCAATGATCCGATTCATGTACAATAAATCTTATATCACCTTTTTAGGCTACATACATGGTTAATATGTTCGCTATATGTATCTAGAGATCTTATTAATCTTTTATCTTTGCATATTTGATGCAGGATTCTACATACGAGCATCCACCTACATGATATGAGCTATTTTTGCATACTCATACCAACGGCCATGACAACACAACTTTTATTAATTAGAGGTAAAAAACAATCATTATTAGTTATGATTTCTTGATCATACAATAATATTGTAAGTTTAATATTACTCATCATTTAATGTATACACCTGTAGGATAATACATTGCGTCTGAAGCACGAAAATAGAGGAAAATTTAGCATCTACAGAAGCTCGGGCAGAGACACGACACTTTATGTTTAGGCTGCAGGTGGCGTAAACACTAGAAACCTGTGTGGTGTTGGTTCAAAAAGAGTAGATCTTGTTATAAATTCTGGAAACAAAAGAATTGCAATCTCCAAGCTATATTAAGGGTGAGATAATAAGTGTATAAGAATAGAGAGACAGTTGGTAAGAAAGATCAACAAATTATAACACTACTAGTGAAGATCGTAACGGAGGATATGCTCACTAAGATTCAAATACAAGTCATTTTGATGCAGATTCAATAGAGGTAGATGACCATTATAGCCCTACCTAGATTGTTATATAACAATTCTTATCTATTTTAGGATGACGTTTTTTGTACAAGGGATATTTATGAATGATATCTTATAAAGAGTGTTTTATGTTAATGAGAATATTTGTGTTCAATGTGTGGTTTCATATTACATGAATTTTATTTTTTGTCGCATTTATAAAATAAAAATTATATTTTAAAAAGTTTACCCATGAGGTATTTATTTTACATCGGTGGGTAGTTTACCCATGAATTATTACGGGTAAATTTGTCCACCGTTCTTGCACACGAATATATACGTGATTGAATTCTTTTACTAACTATTGTAGGAATCGAGTTTTACACAGCGATAGTTTTTGTGGGTGATGTTACCCGTACATTATCCACAAGTAAATTTCTAGGGGATAATTTTCCCGTGTGAGTTTAGAAAAAACCCCACAACACTTTACCCACGAGCGTAAAATAATCACCCACCTTAAATGGTGCGGGTAAATTTACCCACAAAGTAAAAATGTCATGGGAAAACAATTAGCCTCAGAGGTTTTACCCATCTCCAGAGAGTCATGGGTAATCCGTGGGTATTACCCAATTACCCATGAAATTATGTCTTTCACCTACAAAATTTGTCCGTGGCTATTTTACAGAATTCTTGTAGTGACTTAACAACTATAAGTGGTGTTTAATGTTTACGTATAGTTATTAAATTTTCTTAATATTGTTACTTGTGAAATAATTTTAGTTTTTTTTCCTTTTTGAATTTATTTCTTTTAGGATTATGAAGCAAAAGTCATAATAAAATGTAAGTTAAAGTACTTTATGTTTATAAAAGAAAAACTCAATCAAAAAAGAAGGAAATTGTTTAGGACATCTTGTTTCGGGAAATTGTCGGATCTTGCATATTGGGATCCTGAGCCACATATGATAGATTATATGCTACAAAGGCAGTGTTATGTCGATGATGCACATTATGATATGCCTTTGATATTTTATATCCATGGTCGTGGGCTACATTTTGGTCGTCGTAATTTTTCTCTAATCACAGGTTTACATTTCGGAGAGGTTAGTTTCAGTTGTTATAGCAAAGGTGAACTTAAATTTCGTTCTAGGGTATTTCCTCATCGGGTAGATCTAAAGATAATTAGCTTAGATTTAATTGGTGTTCTTGAGGACGAGGAGTTATTTTCTAAAATATGTGACGAAGACGATGTTTGTTGTTATCCTTAGATATTATCTTTATGGGCCGTAAGTTGGTTCATGAATTTGATGACACACTTATGAGGTTGGTAGAAAATCTTGAAGCATGGAATGCCTTTCCTTGGGGTGAGCATATATGGATACATTTGTACAAACAAATGTTGAACATAGTATCAAATCACAAGGCTGAGCACCTTAAAGGATTCCATATGTCTTGTAACTATGTTCCCACCTATACGTTGTCGGGGTTTGTTTGGTCTTTTTAAGGTTAGTATGTTCGTATATACTCTTGTTTGGTTACCTAAATGTTATATTATTTCATTTTAATTCAATTTTTTTGGCTAGATTTGGATTTTGGATTCATTTGAACGAAGAAATTGTTGGTGGAGTAAAGACAGTGAAGTTATACCAAGATGATTAGCGTGGTCGAGAAGGGCTATCTTTAAAAGTACTGATCTTAGTAACCTCTTTTGCAAGGTAGAAACTTATAATATTCTTTCTTATTATTCATCATTACTACATTTAACAATGATTGTTAATTGTTTAGGATTCGAAACCCACAGTTGATCTTCGACCTACTTTTGGCGAGTACTTGACAGAATGGTGGACATTTAACAATGAACTTTTGAAGAACTACATACCTAGGAATCCAACCCAAACACCAGATATTTTTGATGCTTACCTATTAAAGGTTGTATCTGGACGTCAGCGGAAAAAGTATTCAAGAATAATGACTACATCGATACCAACCGTGCCTAGGAGCAAGATAAGCATGCTTAAAGATCATGTTATTACAGACTTGAAGTCTTGTATATTCAAACTTGAGGCAATTATTCAAGTATAGACATTTTTACCTATTGTTTTAAATAAAGATTTCCAACAGGTATGATTGACTCAGTTTCAAACATCCATGTTATAGGTTCTTGTTTGCAAAACAAAGGGTGTAGTTATTGATAAATTAGAGTTTAGTGAAGATTTTCCTAATCTTATCCCCCAGTTTTGCGATGAGCTTAATAAAGAATTCCTCAATTTGTTTGACTCTCCTAGTATTAGTAGTGGAACATGCTGTTCAGATTTGGATATTGATGAAGATGTTGATGAGGTAAAGCACACTTATATTTATTACTTTTGTTTTGGACAAGGATTTGATCAAATATTTGTCCAATTTACAGGAATATCTTCTTCAAGAGCAGTTTAGGATGAAGCTGGAGGAGGAAGAAATGTTGTTGTTTAAAGAGGAGCAAATACTGGGAGAGGAGAGTAAGCTAAGATTGGAAGAGGAAGCTAAGATGATGCGTGAAGAAGAAAGTATGTTGGAAGAGGAGAAAATTCATAAAAACGTGAGTTAATCCTTATGAATCCAGACCATATGAAACAAGCGATGGCACGTGTGGTACCTAAGAAGAGAAGTCATTGTACCGGTGTTACTTCATCTAGCTGGCAGAAAGTATCCAACAAGTTTAAAGATAAATCATTAGGCCGTTGTGTAATTAATCAGGACATGACAGAATTTTTAAAAAGTGTGAAACCATGGTCTGAGGTATGAAATTAATTTTGCTTTTACCAGTATGTATTAACCCATTGGCATTTTCTTAATACAAAATAACTATTGTATAGGATCTTTCTCGCTGTAACACTTCCATAGACAATGTTTGGTTAACAGAGGATTTGGATCTGTATCTTGGAAAGCCTGGCATGCTTCGTTGTAGATTTCCATGGTGTAATGATCAGATGGTTGATCGAAAGTTTTGGGAGTCTTTAGTTTGCTTAGATCCTACAAGGACAGGCTGGCTATTGGATGATGTATATATTTTAATCCTTTTTCATTATTGTTTACCTTTATATTTAATTGTTTAAATAACTATTTTACTTTTTGTCTTTTAACAGCATATAGATTTATGGGTGGAGTACATGTGGCATGTAAGACCAAAGTCAGCTAATTGGGCCATGGTTTCTAGTTATTTTGTTCAGCTACTTTTACAAAACTCAATGCCAATTTGGTATGCTAATGGTAAAACTTACAATTTGCCCTGGAGTGCAGTTGATTGTAGTATTTAAGTTAATCACTAAGCACTGGAACATTGTTCCACACACCCAAGTGCCTCGTCATACAATCAGACTAAAACGGTCATCTCAGGCTTGCATTGGGACAATGATTTATTGGGTTGCTTCAGAGAGGGTGGTAAGCTATGATGGTATTTCAGTTAAAAATTACATGATCATGTCTTTTGATATGAATACGAAACATTTTACTCTCATTGACATACCAAACACATTAAAAAACCTTTTACTAATACCTTTCTATATTTCAAAGCTTGGAAACTGTCTTGTTCTATTTGGAAACCTCATAGGTCATGTTAGGCAAACTTTTGTCGTGTGGGTTGTAGAAGTCAATGGTGGTGCAATAACATCATTTAGTAATATGTATACCATTGATACCGAACAAAGTTTAAAGTTACTAGGATTTACAAATTTGGGAGAGCCTATAGTTGAAGCTCAAAGCCCTTACAATATGGCAAATTCACTAAAAGTTTACCAACACTTTATACAACACTTTCGTCATCTAGGCATTGAAGGTGATGGCGGTTCATTCTTCACGAGTTCATGTAGTAACTCGCTAATTATGGCAACTGAGGAAGACTGTGTTATATATTAGGTTTCTTACAAGTTAATGTATAATAGTTATAAGTAGTATGTCTTTTAAGTTAGTTTAAGTTTATTTATGTTTACGTTAGTTTAGTTTAATTTGCTTTATGTATAAGTTAGCTTATAGTGTGTGTTTGTGTATTGTATATGTTGTTTAATATTATCTATATGTTATGTATTTTTATTTACTTGTTTTATGCTTTAATATTGTTGTCTACAGGAAAAACTACCTAAAGTTCTGGAATTATGTAATGTTTTTGACAAGAAATGCATTGACCCTAATACGTATAGGATTAAATTCACAATTGCTGATAACGTACCAAAGCAAGGTGGGGTGTTTGGTGACTGTGGGGTGTGGGTATGTATTTTTTTATATCGATTGGCACATGGAATATCCTTAGATGTGGAAGATCCCATACAGACAGCCCTTGCATATCAGGAGCGTATGGCTAGATTTTATTTCCAGCATAAGGTAGTTTGAGTATCAATTTTAACTATGTCTTGGCAAGTACTTTTTGTAATGTATAATGTATTTTGGGCCCATGTTTTTGTAACTATAACACTTTTCCATATTAAGCCTGGAACCATGTAATAATCATCACCTGGATTGGCTTTTGGGCCTATGTTTTTGTAACTTTAACACTTAGGTCGTGTTTTTTTCCCACTTTGGAAACATGTTCCTGATTGGATACTATGACTTTTTGTAGAAAATTTAGAAGAAACACTAACACCAATTTCAAATCATTCAACAAACATGTTTAATTACTTTATAATTTTTCTACAAATTAACCAATAGCGTTTACATAAATATCAAATTCCATGAATAAGCAAAATCATGTTGGTAACAGCTGTGGATCAATTGAACACGAAGCCCTTCATAAAATAAAAAAGATGTAGATATATAAAACCTTTAAATGAAAATTTAGAAGAAACACTAACACCAATTTCAAATCAAGCACGAATACTAAAATCATTCAACAAACATGTTTAATTACTTTGCAATTTTTCTACAAATTAACCAATAGCGTTTACATAAATATCAAATTCCATGAATAAGCACAATCATGTTGGTAACAGTTGTGGATCAATTGAACACGAAGCCCTTCATAAAATAAAAAGGATGTAGATATATAAAACCTTCAAATGACATATATCTCCTCCACTGAACGTATTATTAATAGTTGTGCCTTGTCAAGTACTTGTAGGATAGTAAAACGTTCAAATGACATATAAAGTTACAAAATACTAGTAAAAGTCATCCAAGTGCATATCGCCGTAACCTATAGACGAGTTTTCCTGCGAGTCATAAAATTCTCGAGTATTCACTTGATTAGAGGACTCTGGATGTGACACACACTTTTGTTGCTGCAGAATAAAGTTAAAACTCAGTAGAAGAACCAAAAAATGTATCATTGTAAGTAAGAATATATTACCTTAAAACTTGGCAATGGTTCATGACAAGCATTCCTATTATGTCCTATTGAACGACACCTACTACATCTGTTAACTCTTGGCTCCTCTCCTTGTGATCTGATACGAGCTTTGTTTTTTGGTCGTCCAGGTTGGGGCTTAACCAAAGCAGGTGGTAACACAACTTGCAAGTCATTTGGGGTTACCCACAGCGTTGCGTCTCGAAGAGGATACACAAGTTGTTGGTATGTCGCTTTTAGTGTTCTTCTTGAAAACTAAGCCTTGGCCCATCGATTACTATTACTCATGTTGAGAACTTTAGACATAGCACAAACGTTACCACATGGAAAACCTGAAAGTTGCCATTTACGACAACTATACTCACCCTTGGAAAGATCAACAACATGTACTGCTTTGTGGTCCTTAACATGGTACATTTTCAAATGTTCAATACCGGTCACAATCCAGTTAGCAATCTTTCTGTTTCTTTTGCTTACTTTTGCAGCTGCCCATCTGGATAGTTTATCCACCGGAGGTTCATCTAAGTAAATAACAGTTTATTAGTAGTTTGTTGTCCTTAACATGGTACTATTAGTAGTTTGTTGTAAATGTAAAACAACTTGTTAAATAATAAAATATTAGTTAACCATTAAATTCTTTGTTGTTTCTTCTAAATGTATACCATCTTGAGATCAACTCTCTATAGTACTCCATCAGCATTGTAATTGGAACTTTTC